>JAULKM010009073.1:0-14893 GCA_032355605.1 Rubia tinctorum | reverse complement strand
GTTTCCAAGTTCCTGGAAAGGAAAAGTATGTTTGCAAGTTAAAGAAGTCCTTATATGGGCTTAAGCAGTCTCCGAGGTAGTGGTACAAGAGATTTGACAGCTACATGCTTGAGTTGGGCTACACAAGGAGTTCATATGATAGTTGTGCCTACTATAGCAAGTTGAGAGATGAGTCATTCATTTATCTGGTGCTTTATGTAGATGACATGTTAATAGCCGCAAAGAGTAAGCATGAGGTTCAGAAGCTGAATGGTCTTCTTAGTGCTGAGCTTGACATGAAGGATTTGGGTGCAGCTCTGAAGATACTGGGAATGGAGATTCTTAGAGATAGAGGTCAGAGGAAGCTTTTCTTATCACAGTAAGGCTACATTCAGAAGTGTTGGCTACATCTTACTTCCATGTTTGCTCCTCAGTCAGAAGAGGAGAAGGAGTATATGTCTCAAGTTTTGTATGCTAGCGCTGTGGGGAGCTTGATGTATGCTATGGTGTGTACGAGGCCGAACTTAGCACAGGCGGTCAGTGTTGTGAGCATGTTCATGGGGAAACCAGGTAGAGAACATTGGCAAGCTGTGAAGAGAATATTTAGATACCTTAGAGGTACGTCTGATGTGGGTTTCATTTATGGGGGTGATACTGAGTGCCCGGTTACAGGCTATTCTGATTCTGATTATGCTGGGGATATTGACACAAGGAGATCTATGACTGACTATGTCTTTACCTTGGTTGGTTTCGTTGTTAGTTGGAAGGCAAATTTGTAACTTACAGTGACTTTGTCTACTACGTAAGCAGAGTACATGGCTCAGACGGAGGCTGCGAAAGAAGGTATATGTCTGAAAGGGCTAGTCGGTGACCTTGGTCTACACCACGATCTGGCTACTGTGTATTGTGATAGTTTGAGTGCTATCTGCTTAGCCAAGGATCAGGTCCATCTTGAGAGGACCAAACACATTGATGTCAGATATCATTTCCTGAGGAGTGAGAGGAGAATCAGGGTGAAGAAAGTGGGAACTGCTGATAATCCTGCTGATATGTTCACCAAGCCTGTTCCACATAGCAAGTTTCAACACTGTTTGGACTTGCTTAACATCAGAGATCATTAGTTGCCCGGTGGGGCAGTCCCGGGAGTGGAGGGAGAAGTCTGCTCATCTGGCACTGTAATGGTGCGTCTGGAGTTTCTGCTTTGAGGATTCAAGTCAAGGTGGAGATTTGCTGGTATGCCTTGAATACGTATTAGCCGCTTCGACTGGTTGGTACGAGGATCTCGTTGTATAGCATGTCTATTTGGGCTGTTATTGGTATTCTGTCTTCTGCTGAGGTTTGGGCCAAAATGTTTTTGGGCCCAAAGCCATTAGGGTTTAAGGTGGAGAGGGCTCTATATAGTGTCTCGTCCTTTTATTGTAACCCTAAGAGATAGGATTGGTAAAGAGTAAGAAATCTGTAATTCTAGCATTTTCTCTCTAGTGGAATCCGATGTTAGTCGACCGTGGATGTAGCCAATTGGTGAACCACGTAAATTCTTGTATTTTATCTTTCGCTTTATTTTTTTGCTTGTTCTTTCTCGGTATTCCGCACAACACGATGTGAATAATCAAGGCAGCTATGAAGTGTATAGGATATATGTCCAGTATCCACGTGAGAAAGTGGTGATCCATCTATTTTCATATTAGGGCAAAATATTCATCTCTTTTCTAAAAGTATAATAGTTGAGATCATCTTGAAAATAAAATCCTCTACAACTTACCTAAAAATTTTCATATGTATATTTTGAAGAGTCCGTCTCTTAAAAGTCGGTATATTCATAAGTTATGGAAAGAACAATGTTGTGAATTTGAAAAAATCAAGATAAAATTTTTGGATTGTATTAATCGGGTCATAAATTTATAACTACTACACCTTTCATAATAAATTTTTAATATTACAACTAAAATTTTTTACCTTCTTATAATTCTAATTCAACCCCTTCTTTCCATATGCCTAAAAGTGTTTCCCATGATTTTGCGTAGTCTGATAGCCTTGAAAATAGGCAAAGTTTTGGGAAATGCCGCATTTCCATAGGAATATGAAAAGACATGGTTGAATCAGAAGTAAAGAAAGGTAGAGGGTTTTAGTTGCAATATAAAAATTTTATTATGCAATTGTCAGTAGTTATAAGTTTAGAAAATTCGATAATTTTATCTTGATTTATTCTAATTTACAGTTTGAACGGTTGTTTTTTATAAGTTATTGAAATAACGTCTTTCAAGAGAGGAACTCCTGAAAATAACCGGAAACCAAGAAAGGATCGGAATAATTTAGTGTTGAACTGGTCCAGACCGATTTGGACATGATTTTAGTATACTTCAAATTTTAAATTAAATTTTCAGTGAAGTAAAAAATATATCAATTTATTTTAATATTTCAAAGATAGGAAAGAGGGAATTATTATAAAAATTCAGCAAAAAAATAATACTAGTGTCATGAATAAATCTAAACTACTCCCTCTATCCCATCAATTTTGATTGATTTACTTTTTGCCCAAATTTATTTGGTAGATAATAATTATGGAAAATTAGGCCTAAATTGGGGAAGCACTGGGTCTAGTACTGAAGTTGTTAAAATTATAGAGGACACTATGAGAATTCAACAATATATTATTTGCTATTTTAAGTAATTTTCAAAGTATGTCATTACTTGTGGGACTGGGTGAAATAGAAAGTTTGCCATTAATGATTGGACAGGAGGAGTAGTTTATTGACTTAAATTATTAGAACTTAAAATATGCATAAGAGCAAAATACCGGTCCATCTGGGCAAGATCAAATATATTTGATATTGGACCCGACCAGACGAGAATCTTGAAATGTCAAATTGCAGCAGGTTGGGTGTCTGTGGAACGGGGCACCTAGATTGCACATAAGGGTCTTGCAAAGACTGTGACGTGCGCCCACGGTCTGCACGTCCATACACTGACTTGTTAAGTATATATATGTGTGTGTGTGTGTTAGACGATATCAGATCTAAAGAGGAGTTAGTGACGACTCCAGCTCTATCAATCGTGAAATTTCAATTTCCTTCTCCATGTAAATTGGCATTCAAAACAATTCTTGTCTGTCTCCATTATGTTATTACATGACCAATAACCTTCATAATGCTATTACATCCACATGTCAACGACATATTTTTTTTGATACAAGGAAAAAGAAAATTGGAGTTTGATAGTTTGATGGCTTATAAATTTTCATAATTTTTTGGCGGTGAAAGATCAAGCTGCGAATTTCATAGTAGATGACCTATATATCGCAACCACTGGGGAACTGTCAAGGCCTTTTGTTGGCTTATGCAATAGCTTGAAGGTCAAATCCTTAAATTTACTATATTTTTATTCGATTGCAAAATTAAATTTTAAAATTGGTATGTGTTTTAATTGAAAAAATTACCATTTTGATTGGGTGTTTTTAGGCTAGAAATTGAATTGTCGCGAATTAAAAAGTTACAACTTGGGAAAAATAATATTTCAGATATCTAGCTAGTTGTGTGCTAAGTTTGATCTCCACTTTCAGTCTTGTAACAAAGAGCCAGGTCCTCAGAATTTGATCAATCGATTGCCAGATGATATGCTCCTTGTATTTTATCTCATTTACTAACCGAGGAAGCTGTGAAAACTAGTGTACTCTCCACCCGATGGGCGACGCTATAGTGGCATACTCCTAAGCTTTGGTACAAGGTGGATTTTCAAATGAAGAGTCCTCTAATATACCAGTTGAATATGCAATTATCGTTAAACTGCGTGTTGGGAATTAATTTGTTAATTAATCAAACCATTAATTTCGTAGTAGTTTTTAGTTTTTCTGAATATTTTAAAATTTAAGATTCCTAAATGCATATATGTACAATAATTGTAAGTTAACGTGCATGATACGTGCAAGAACCATAATTTAACGTGCATGATGCACGCATATAATATCTAGGTTTACCAGTTCCAACTATTGTAAGAGAAATTTATCAAATATTACATTTTTAATCTCTCTTCTTTGGTCGTATTATAAACATTACTCTTTATTGGAAAACAACACTTAAGAGAAGTAATTGTGTAGATAATTAAGATAAAAACTAAAATAAAAGTATAATATAAATAAGTGAATGGAAATAAGAATAAGTTTAGACAAATGTATAAAAGTGATAAATTAAGCATAATAATTGTAGTGAGATATCTACTAGAAATTTGTGATAGTTATATTAATTTTAGAGGACAAATTCTTCATTTCTTATTTGATGTGAATATGGCGGCCGAAGTGTATATTGGACATATAGAAGACATATTCATTATTTAATTTATTTCTAATCCGATGTGAATAATCAAGGCGGTTATGAAGTGTATAGGATATATAGTATCCACGTGTGAAAGTGGCGATCCATCTGTTCTCATATTAGGGCAAAATATTCATCCTTTTTCTAAAAGTATAATAGTTGAGTTCATCTTTTAAAAAACCCTCTACATCTTAAAAAAAATGTACATCATGTGTGCAAATAGAGGATAAATATTTTGCCTATTATACCGTCTACCTTAACTAAAATAGGATTGGATTATATCTTCAATTTATAATCATTTGAATTTAAAATTGTTTAAAACATTATAATTAAAGTTAGAATCTGGCGCTCAACCAATTGAAGTACCTGACAACGACATATTTGTTTTGATACGAAGAAAAATAAAATTGGAGTTTGAAAGTTGGATGACTTGTAATTTTTCATAATATTTTGGCAGTGAAAGATCAACCTACGACATTCATAGTGGGGAATCTTTGTATCCCATCCTTAGCGGAATTGTTTAGCCATTTTGATGACTTATGCCCTAGTTTGAAAGCCAGATCCTTAAATCTACTATGTATTCAGTCAATTGCAAAATCAAAGGTCAACATTGGTATGTTTTTTTAATTGATTAAATAACCATTTAAATTGGGTGTTTTTAGGCTAGAAATTGAATTGATTCGAATTACAAAGTTACAGTTCATGAAAAATAACTGAGGGTTTAGAAATTTCTGAGATCTAGTTGTGTACTAAGTTTGTTCTCCATTTTTAGTCCAGTAACAAGGAGCAAGGTCCTCGTGATTTGATCTGCCGATTAGAAGATAATATCCTCCTTGTGATTTTATCCCATATAACGACTGAGGAAGCTGTGAAAACTAGTGTACTCTCCACCAATGGGCGACGATGTGGTGGCACACTCCTAAGCTTTATTTTTGTAGGATATCAAAATTTAGAATTTTAGTAGCCTGCTACACTTGTGAAAATGATAAACTTAGGTTTCCTAAGTGCAAATATGCACAAAAATAGTAAGTTACGTGCATGGTGTGTGCATATAGATAATATGTATTTTTTTGGTCGTACATGAGATCTTATATACCTAAACCTGAAAACTTTGAAAAATGAATAATGATATTCAAAATCAAATTAAGTAATGACTTATTTGTGTGCTTCTGAACCAATGGCTTCCAAAATCAGCTCAAGGTATTGAGTAAAGGATGCAGGATTCTTAACTTCAGTTTCCATAGTTTCCATAGGCCTATTCTTAACAGTGAGCAATGTGAAACACTTGAATCTTTGATGAAGACAACATGAGGCCTATCTCGAAACTTTTTAGATACCAAGGGTTACAGGAATATTGAATTAACGTACATGATGTGTGCATATATAATCTAGGTATATAGGTTGTTGCACTCGAGATCTTGTCCACATACATTGAAAAAAAATGTGATAGATGTCATGTGTGTTTAAAAATTTGCGATGTAATTTATTCCTAAAAAACTTCCTTTTGAAAATAGGAACCAACAATCCCTAAAGTGATTAAAATCAAGATTTTTTTTTCACACTGTTTGAAAAGTTTACTGATTATATTTCAACTATTATTTGGATTTGTTATTATTCAAAGTGAATAGCTCTGATTAATTTCATATATTTATAAAATTTTCAATGGTAATCATGATCAAATATGATTGAGTGCAGTTTAGGCTAATTTTATGCCTATTGCTTGGGTTTCTTGTAAATGAAATTTTGGTGGATTTCCATTTTTGGTTTAAATATTCATTGATCATGAGTGGCTACTTTGCAGGACATCAAGTGTAAGTCGACTATTTCATCATGTCATAGCTTTTGTGTCCTTTATGCTATTCTAATATAAGATTTTTATCATGGAGATGGATATTAAAGAAGCACTTACTATTAAAATGTATGCTAGAAATTGATTTTCCGAGAAGGACTATGTAGGCACTAGGAACCTTATATGTGTTGAAGTATAACTATGTAGCACTGATACTGGGATGGGTACATGAAAGGGTGACATTTTTTAGGCATTTCGATGGCTTACACCCTAGCTTGGAGGTTAGCTCCTTAAATCTAATATATATTCAGTCAACTGCAAAATAGAAGGTCAAAATTGGTATTTTTTTAATTGATTAAATAACCATTTTAATTGGGCATTTTTAGGCTAGAAATTGAATTGATTAGAATTAGAAAGTTACAAGTAATTAAAAATAACTGAGGTTTTAGGAATTTCCGAGATCTAGTTGTGTACTTTGATTGATCTCCAATTTCAGTCCTGTAACAAGGAACTAGGTCCTCATGATTTGATCTGTCAATTAGTAGATGAAATCGTCCTTGTAATTTATCCCATCTAACGACTAAGGAAGTTGTGAAAACTAGTGCACACTCCACCAATGAGCGACGTTGTGGTGTCATACTCCTAAACTTTGTTTTTGTAGGATTTCAGATTTTAGAATTTTAGTAGCCTGCTACGCTGGTGAAAATGATAAGCATAGGATTCATAAGTGCATATATGCATATAAATTAGAAAGTTGCGTGCATGATGTGTGCATGGTGTGTGCATATAGATAATATGTATTTTTCATGTTGTACATGAGATCTTATCTACCTTAACCAAAAAACTATGAAAAATAAATAATGATATTCAAATTAAAATTGAGTAATAACTTGTTTATGCCCTTCTTTGGGTCCAATGAACCAATGGCTTCCAAAACCAGCTCAGGGTATTGAGGAAAGGATGTAGGATTCTTAATTTTAATTTCCATAGGAGCAACAATGAGCAATGTGAAAAACTTTGAATCTTTGGTGAAGTAAACATTAGGACTATCTCGACACTTTTTAGATACTAGGGGTTACAAGAATCTTGAATTAATGGGCTTGATGCGTGCACATAAAGTCTAGGTATATAGGTTGTTGCACTCGAGATCTTGTCCACATATATTGGAAAAATATGATAGATGTCATATGTGTTCAAAAATTTGCGATGTAAATGTTTCAAAAAATATATAACTCATTTTTGAAATTAGGAACAACCAATCCCTAAAATGATTAAAATGAAGAATTTTTTGTCACACTGTTTGAAAAGTTCACTGATTATATTTAAGTTATTATTTGGATTCATTATTATTTAAAGTGGAAACTTTGATTAATATAATATATTTATAAAAAAATTAATTGGAATCTTGATAAAATAAAATGGAGTTCAGTTTGGGCTAAATTTGTGAGTACTGCTGAGGTTTATTGTAAATGGAATTATCGTGGATTTCCATTTTTTGGTTTATATATTCGATGGTCATAAGTGGCAGCTCGGTTGGACATCAAGTCTAAGTCAGCAATTTCATCACGTTGTAGCTTTTGTGTCTTTAATGCTATTTGAATTTGATTTTTTTATGGAGATGGACATTGAAGAAGCACATACTATTTAAATGTATGCTAGAAATTGATTTTCTGAGAAGGACTATGCACACACTAGGAACCATATATGTGTTGAAGCATGACTATGTAGCACTGAGATGGGGACGTATACATAAATAGGCGACATTGTTTAGGCATTTCAATGGCTTACGCTCTAACTTGGAGGTCAGCTCCTTAAATCTACTATATATTCAGTCTACTACAAAATCAAAGGTCAAAATTGGTATGTTTTTCAATTGAATAAATAACCATTTTAATTGGGTTATTTAAGGCTAGAAATTGAATTGATTAGAATTATAACGTTACAACTAATGAAAAATAACCGAGGTTTCAGAAATTTCCGAGATCTAGTTGTGTACTAAGTTTGATCTCCATTTCCATTACCATAACAAGGAGCTAGATCCTCATGATTTGATATGTCAATTAGCAGATGATGTCCTCCTTGTGATTTTATCCCATCCAACGACTGAGAAAGATGTTAAAACTAGTGTACTCTCCACCAATGATCAACATTTTAGTGGTATAATCCTAAGCTTTGTTTTTGTAGGATTTCAAATTTTAGAATTTTAGTAGCCTGCTACGCTTGTGAAAATGATAAACGTAGGATTATTAAGTGCATATATGCACGAAAAGTAGAAATTTACATGCGTGATGTGTGATAGACAGTGGATGATTAATCTAACTTTAGTGCGTGGATGTTGGAGCTTCAAATGCAGCAGCGGACAACAGTATAGAGCGGCCAAGCAGATCAGCAGCTCATGTGGATGATGTGCCAACGCGTGATCAATGGAACAACGGTGCACTGATTACTTGTGAAGGAGGCGACGTCCAGGTTTTTCTGATCTGCGATTGGTAACAGGTCTGAGGCAGGGGAGATCATATATAAAAAGCAGTCAAACACCTGAGGTTTCATGCAGCCTTGAAATAAAGCCAGATTGGGAAATACAGCGCAATAAAGTGACAGCTATACATCGGTTGTAGGAGAGCAGACAAAGAAGCACCTATACAACGGTGATGGGAGAGCTTCGACACTGTGGCTGAGCTTAGACACAACGTTCGATGTCCAGTGACGGCGGAAGAACTTCGATGTGGCGGAGGCATTCTAACAGCTGAACTTCAACTTTGGAGGTGAGGCGACATGATGAAGTGAGGCAGCGTGGTTAGATGGAGATAAAGGAGGAGAAAAAGGACCGCGGTGGAGAAATATGGGAGAGGAGAAAAGGTGAAGTATAGCGACGGGGCCAAAAGCTAAGGAGAGAAAGAAAAAACCTAGGGACAAACTCTAATCCAACAGGCTTCATATAGTGGGCTGAAAGATTTAAAATGGGCACCTAATTAAACACGGTTTTATGATAGAGCCGCCTTTAATCGATTTTAGAACCGCCTCTAATCAATTTTATCAAAGGAGCGAAACCACCTTTAATCGATTAGAGAACTGCCTTTAAAATAAAAGGGTGACCTGGGAGGGTTGTTCCAAACTCGGAACCTTTTTGATCGTGACCTTTAATCAAAGACTCTCCACTAGTGATACCAGTGCAAGAGTAATCGACAAGAAATAAATAACAGATTGAGATGAAGAGTTTTACCCAGGTTTGGACAAATTTTCCTGCGTCCTTCTTGAAGAATGGTTCACTAATGATCAATGTGAGATTACAAATATTACAAACACTCAATGTTTCCTCCTTTCTCCCAATTATTTTCTTTCAAAGCGTTTGCTCCTGAGTTATTCTTAAAACTTACTATTTTGGTCTCACCACTATTTAAAAAATTCAACAATTATTAGTGTAATATATACACTGAATGAATAAAATTTGGAATATTTTTGTCACACTATTAAAAAGCACTTCACATCCATATTTGAATTTGGCATCGATATGTAGTACTTGGAAAGGTTCATTTCACTCTAAGTGCATATGTGTACGAGAATAGTTGAAACACATGCATACTGAGTGCATGTAGTGGCCAGCTTCATATTTAGGCTCTTGTATTTAAGATCTCATCTATTTGAAGTGGAAACTCTAATCAATGTTATATATTTATAAAAGTTTCAATGGTAATCATGGTAAAATATAACGGAGTGCAGTTTGGGCTAATTTTGTATGTTTTGCTCGGTACAAAAGTAGTTAAAACACGTGTATGATGCGTGCACATAGTGGTCGGCTGCATATTTTGGCTCTTGTATATAAGATCTCATCTATCTGAAGTGGAAAACTCTGATCAATCATATATTTGTAAAATTTCAATGGTAATCATGATCAAATATAATGGACAACAGTTTGGGCTAATTTTGTGTGTTTAGCTTGAGTTTAATGTATATGAAATTATGGTGGATTTCCCTTTTGGTTTATCTATTCAAGGATCATGAGTTACTGTTTGGTTGGACATGAAGTGTAAGTCAGTAATTTTATCATGTCGTAGCTTTTGTGTCCTTAATGCTATTTGAATATGAGATTTTTCTTATGGAGACGGATGCTAAAGAACTTAGTATTAAAATCCATCTTGGAAATCGATTTGCCGAGAGGGACTATGCAGGCGCTAGGAACTATATATGCATTGAAGGATTCTTATGTAGCACTGATACGAAGACAGGTGCATAAATGGGAATGTGAACGGATAATGAAGAAAATTAAAAATTATAGATACTAGTACGATAAGGGTACTGCTAAAATAAAATAATAAATAATATTATTTTTAAAATATACTTAATAATACATATTATAGAGTGGTGGAAACATTTAAAAAAAAATCTAATTTCAAACCTAACTTAAAAAAAATCCAAACAAAACACATTATTGTGTTTTTCTCTCCAATAAAAGTTAGTACAAATGCTAGTTTAAACTGAAGGATTGTGCAATTTTTTTAATTACAATGAGTTGTACTTTTGATTGAACCTTCAAAAGGGGTAACTTTTGGAAAATATTGTATCCCAAAGTTTGAAACACATATAACAGTTATTATATTTTTTCAAAATTTTGGTTGACAAAATCTTGTGCACAAAACCAGTGCACCTAAACTTTATATGCACACGTCATACACGCTTATAAACAATTCTTGTACACAACTTCACATTGGAACCCTGGAAAAATAGAAATTTGGGGAAGGGGACAGCTTGGGACGTCCCTCAGCCGTCCCCAAATTTATGGGTAGTTCTGATTGTTTCCGGAAAGGGTTGACAAGCTTATGTGGACGTCTCAGAGATGGATATGGATTTAATCTTGGGTACCCAACACCCGTCCTATGGTCTTGCTGATAATTTGGCTCCATTTATAACAGAATGGTCAAATAATAGAAACTTAGAGACAATTAAATAATTGAGTTTGCAGTCCTAGGTAATCTTTTACAACTTATCAAAGGAATTTCATTGTTCTGGGTCCTGGGATTCCGTGTTTTCCAACAATATGATAGATTTTTGAAAGTCAAATAAATATGAATCACTTGAGATTGATGAACATTCAAAATAGAGAGAATGATATGTCCTTTCTTTAACTTAAGCAAAAGAAGAGGAAAAGACTCAAAGAAAAGTAGAAGAAAGCTTACTTCGAGACAAAAGTTGGAAAAGATGGATCCTAATCTATTAACACGTCCCCCCCCCCCCCCAGAAATTTAGGGATGACTTTGGGATGTACAAGCCGCTCCCGTTCCCAATTTTTTGTTATTTCAGGACTCCTATGTGAAGTTTTATACAATAATTGTTTATAAACGTGCATGTCAGGTTCATATAAAGTCTAGGTGTATTGGTTTTTGTGCACGAGATCTTGTCAACCTAAAATTTAAAAATTCTGATAATTGTTATACGTGTTTCAAACTTTTCGATATAAAATTGTCGAAAAGTTACCCCTTTAGAAGGTACAAAAGTACAACTCAATGCAGTTAAAAAGCTGCACAATCCTTTAATTTAAACTAGCATTTGTACTCTCTCTTTTTTCGGAACGTAAATGACTTTCATTACTCCAAAAGTTATACATCACTCTCCTTTACATCATTTCCCCTATCTAATTAAAATCTACCATACGACTAGCATTTGTACAATCACTTGAGATTTACTATTAATCAAGTTTTTGATCTAGGATTTTAAGGATTTTGAATTAGGATTTGTAGTTGAGCATCAGGCATATATGGTCGACGTAATTTGTTATGCCTTTTGGAATAAATAGTTAAAATATTTCCGTTGAAATTGAATGCATGTGCATGAAGCGTGCATATAGTGGCCGATTGCATATTTTAACTCTTGTATATAAAATCTCATCTATCTGAAGTAGAAAACTCTAATCAATGTCATATATTTATAAACTTTCAATGGTAATCATGGTCAAATATAATGGAGTGCAGTTTGGGCTAATTATGTGTGTTTTGCTCTGGTTTATTGTATGTGATATTATGGTGGATTTCATTAATGTGCTTTTCTCTCAAAAAAAAAAACCTTGCTTGTTGGTAATAATCCATGTTTTCCAAGTTTTCTATTGAAGTCATCTTTCTTCTACTTTTTTTGTCTTCTTCTCTTCTTATGCTTAAGTTTAAGCAGGACCTTGCATTCACTTTCTTATGAATCTTTATCATTCTCATGTAATTTTTTATGTATGTGACTTTTGAAAATCTATCCCGTTGTTGGAAAACAAGGAATCCCAAGGCCCAAAATTATGGAATTTCTTTGATAAGCTGAAAAAATAGCCTAGGATTGCAGACCATTCTATTATAAATGGAGTCAAATTATCAGCAAGACCAGAAGACGGGTGTTGGGTATTCGAGATCAAATCCATACCCGTTTCCGAGACGTCCTGAGAAGCTTGTCAACCCTCTCCGAAAATTGTCAGAAATATCCAGAAATTTGGGGAAGGCTGAGGGATGTCCTCTAGCCATCCATGTCCCCAAATATGGTTTTTTAGGATTCCTATATGAAGTTGTGTACAAAAATCATTCATAAACATGCATGACGCGGGCATATAAAGTCTAGGTGTATTAATTTTTGTGCACGAGATCTTGTCAACCTAAATTAAAAAAAATATGATAATTGTTATATGTGTTTCAAAATTCTCGATGTAAATTTTTTCAAAAGTTACTCCTTTAGAAGGTATAATCAAAGGCACAAATCATCGTAATTAAAAGAACTGCACAATACTTCAGTTTAAACTAGCATTTTTACTAACATTTAAGATTTATTATCAATCAATTTTTTTATCTTGGATTTTAAGGATTTT
This sequence comes from Rubia tinctorum, assembly GCA_032355605.1. Lineage (NCBI taxonomy): Eukaryota > Viridiplantae > Streptophyta > Magnoliopsida > Gentianales > Rubiaceae > Rubia > Rubia tinctorum. The sequence continues at coordinate 1,986 of JAULKM010009073.1, read as the reverse complement.
GAACTAAGATTTGTGGTTAACCATCAATCATATATGGTCGACATAATTAGTCATGCCTTTTGGAGTAAATAGTTATAATATTTCCGTTGAAATTCGTAAAGGACTATTTCTTGAAATTCAATATTTTATTCTGCAAATGATTGAAACATATGTATTTTTCGTATATATGTATATATGTGGTATGAACAAGATATTCATAATGATAACCTTAACGTTTTTGCAAATTTAGAATAATACTTTTTTTCTTTACTTATCTATTATCTACTTTATGTAATGCAAATTGCTATCCGAGCTAAAATTCAAATATATATTTTAAATGGTATACTCCATGTTTGAGAAAATTATAACATTTATCATTTCTACTTGCATATATGTACAGTGATAGTTAAAACACGTGCATGGTGTGTGCATATGTAGGTTGCTAATTTTAGCTATTGTTCATAAGATCTCGTCAATTTGAATTGGATAACTCTAAAAACACGATCCATTATAATGTAGTGCAATTTAGGACTAATTTTGTTCCTTGTTCTCGAGTTTATTGTATATGAAATTATGGTGGACTGTCATTGTTTGTTTAATTATTCAATATTTGTTATGAGTGGCTGCTCGGTTAGACTTCACGTGTATGTCGACAATATCATCATGTTGTAGCTTCTGTGTTCTTTAAGCTATGTTTATGAATCTGGAATATTTCTTATGGAGACAAACATAGAAGAAGCACTTATCTTTTTTTTTTCCTATTCAAAACAATCATTGGGATGAGTGGGAGAATATATCGGCTCCCCTAATTGTATAGAAATATAATAAAATTTTACAATTGACAATAGTTCGTCCTTGGTATGGTTGGACCTATATAAAACAATTGACGCTATAAGGTGAATAAGAAAGAATTATTGTGGGCGTGATTCCACATGTTAATCCTCCACCCATGAGTAAAACTAAATGTGGCTAGACGTCCTTCTACTTTTAACTTCCCTAAGGTAGAGCTTAATCTACATATCTAAATGAGAAAAAAGTTGATCTCTTCTATTCAAAAAATCCAATTCCTTGTAGTGCATCAGTTCAGGTGATGAAGTTTCATAGCCTTTCTTGAGTCCAAATTTTGCTAAATAGTCCACAACCTGGTTCGCTTCTCTCGAAATGCGATAGAAGGTGAGCTCTTGTTCAGTTTGTATCTCGATTTTCCTTATTAAGGTGAAGTCTTGTTCAGTTATTAACTTAATTTACTAGCATTTAAAATATACATAAGTGTAATTTACCAGTCCATCAAGTCTGGATTGAAAAAAAATCCAATTTTGATCCAAACTTGATCTGAATCTTGAAACGTCAAATTGCATCAAGTTGGGCGTCCGTGCGATGGGGCACATAGACTGCACATAAGGGTTGTGCACAAACTGTATAGTGCGTCCAGTACAATTGCTTGCTAAGTGTTTTTGTTTAATTTTAATTTCAACTTTTATTTTTATTATCTTTTCAAATTAACACACACATATATACACTACTGTATTACTGACACTTTAGATTGACTTTTATTTCTAATGATTTTGCTATTTATTAAACAGCCTAATCTAACATCATACTTTACCTAACATATTATTAACACACTCAAAAGCAGTCAACCACTTTTCAATTAGCACCTGCCAACTGCCTATCAAATAAGCAAACGACAATAAGAACACGACAATCACATTTCTAATATTAACACATAATAATCTGGTCAATCGTCAAACATACCAAATGAAATAGACAATCTTTACCGTAAAAAGCCATTATGTTGAATTAGCAACATAAGTTAAAATTATTCAATATATTTTGTGTTATTGTGCATAAGCTTTTTTTCATAAGTGAAAAACTGGTTTTACCATTTTAGGCGTTAACTAGAAAACATATGTTCCAATGTAGTCTAACCTAACCAAGTATGTAAAGTAAATAAACACAAGACACACAACTTGGTTACGCAGTTCAGTGAAATCCACCTACGTCTGC
>JAULKM010009065.1:0-14897 GCA_032355605.1 Rubia tinctorum | reverse complement strand
TAGGTGGATTTCACCGAACTGCGTAACCAAGTTGTGTGTCTTGCATTTATTTACTTTACATACTTGGTTAGGTTAACTTACGTTGGAACATAGGTTTAAGAATTAAATCGGCTAAAACGGTAAAACCAGTTTTTTTCACTATTGTTTAATACATTGTTAGATTCGTTATAATGTATATTTTTAAAATATTAAATTTTCACAAGTTTTAATTATTTTTAATGAATGATATTAAGGTGCAGATTGAATTGGTACAAAGTCAGGTAGTGAGTATCACTATGTTAATGTGTGCCCATTACACATGTCTAACGCAGGAGATGGACCACTAAACCGCGTGACAATATATCAGAATTCACAAGAGTTCGAATTTGAGAAAATGAAGACACTTCAATTCTCCTGAAACATGTTTCACGATTTTTTGTTAGTTTGCCACGATTTATCTTATGAAACATGTGTAACCCACTAACCCGTGCACAGAAAAACAAAATAGAGGAAAATCTATTTGATGGGTAAAATTCCCTTATCACAATTAAGCTCCCACCACAAAACCTAGTGCCTTTCTTTAGATGAATGCATGGAAGAAAATTAACATTATCCAAAATGTGAAACTTTATCCTCTTCCACACAATGATGATCTATTCATAAATATGTTTATATATTTAGCTGTATTAAAAATTAAGTTTTAGTCTTTGTAGTCATTCACGACTTCATGTATGGCTTCTTTTTAAACCGATTTTAATTTAACTAATTAAAACCCTAATATAATTAAATTTTAGTCTTTGTGGTCATTCAAGACTTCATGCATGCATGGCTAGCTTCTTTTTTGAGCGAATTTTAAATTTAACTACCCTTTTATCAATGATCAATAAGTAATTATGTAGTAAGTAATTTTTAAATCATTAGCTATTATCACAGAGGTACTTACACAAAATATATTGTTATCAATAATCTTTCTGGCTACAACGAAATTATACTAAAATCTGATAAGTTGTAAATGTTGATTCTAATGTTATTTTACTTGAGTTGTGTCCCACCCGATCTAAATGACTTTGTTAGAATAACTTAAATATCTAATTATATATTATATTTGATTTGTTATGGACGGAGTTGTTGGATGGACTAGAGTCATACTAGTATTAGTCTTGCTTTTGTACTTTATTTATCATGAACAGTAATACATGATTCATTACGAGGAATATTCTTTCATGGTATCAGAGCAAGGTTCTGATCCTAAAATCCACATTATTATTATTTGGCCGCCTCCCCTCTCTCTCTCTCTCTCTCTTTTTTTGCAGACCAGATTCCGGCGAACATCCAGTTAAATTCCGCCGATCTCCGGCAGCATTTTCAGTCCAATTTTATGGTGTCTTTCGGCGTCCCTCCTATCTCCACCGATAGGCCTACAACGTCGTCAATCGTCATCTCTGACGTTCGATTCGTCTTCTCTGGCAATATTCCCGCAGTGGTTCTCTTCGTCGGCCATAGTTCTCCGATGGAAAATCTCCAGTAACCGTCCATTGTTCCCGTTCTTGGAATATACTGGCCAGCGTCCCCGTTCAGCAATAAGCCGATGTCCAACACTCAAGGTTTTCTTCTCCCGCATCCGAAAAATCTTCTCTGGTCGCGTTTATAAGCAGTCTCTCTCAGTAATGCTTTTCTATGGCAGCGGCGATCTCAAAGGAAATTGGTGTTTCCGGCAGCGTCCGATAAATCTCCGGTTGCGTTATTAACTCAACTTTATTTTCGGGTGGTATTCGGCGTCGACGAGAATTGAACTCAGAGGCACTCTGCTTGCGATTCTTCCTTACACGCGGTGAATTTTTATAGGCGTGTCAGATCCACGCAAGTGTCCCCGCGCGTGAGGCTTATGCGTAGCAGTGTTCAAATGCGGGTACCCGCACATCCAGGTACCCGCATGTGCGGGTAGTTGAAAATGCGGCCCATGGCCCGGTCCAAAAAATAGGGTAACTACAATGCGGGTACCCGGATTGATCGGGCCGGGTAACAGGGTACCCGTTGACCTGTTTAAAATTAAAATTTTTGAGATAAATTATTAAATCATTATATTTCATAAATTTGTATTAGTGCAAGAAAAATATCATTATAATGATAGCAATGTAGTTTAACAATTAAATTCTCATGACATTTTTTGTACAAATAATTATCACATTTTATCATTTAAAAATTCAGCACATAGTGATCACTAAAAGTAACAAGTTCGTGATCATCATCATCATTCCCTAATTTGGATGAACTTAACAAAATAGGATGAAATATCGATAAAAAAATCATTGTGTTAAAATTTTAAATTTCATGGAGAGGTTATGAAAGTTTGATATGAAATTTGTGAAAACCAAATGTAAAAAAATTCAATTGGACGTACAGCTAAATAAGAATGTGGTCGTGGGCCCAACTGAAATTTTGAGTTTGAAAGGGAAAGGGCGGAACTAAGAAGGAACAATTGAAAATTTGGGATTGAAAGAGAATGATTGAAAATTTAGCACTTGAATATTATGTTAATTCACATTATTTTATAATTAATATTACATATGAATGGACAACTAAGAATTGAAAGTAGATTTGTAGAAAATATTATATAATATTAAAATTAACTGAATATATTTAAATTTAATTAGTATCTCGAGTACCCGGAACTAGCATTATTGTGGCCTTGACCTGGACCCCCTTAAAATGTAAAATTTTTGGGTCGGGTACTTGACCCTAAAAAACAAAAAATACCCGATTATTATTATTATTATTATTATCATTTCCGGGTCGGGAACCCTAAATTATTATTATTATTATTACTTTATGGCCGTCTCCCCCTCTCTCTTTTCCGGCAGAACAAATTACGGTAAACTTTCGGCGAACTGCTGTCCAAATTTTGGCGATCTCCGACAGCAATTTTTAGTCCAATTTTCTGGTGTCTTTCGACGTCTCTCCTATCTCCATCAACAAGCCTACGGCGTTGTCAATCGTCATCTTTGGCATCCGATTTGTCTTCTCTGGTAGTGTTCCCACAGTGGATCTCTTCGTCAGCCATAGTTCTCCAGTGGCAAATCTCCAGCCATTGTCCATCATTCCCGTTCTAAGAATATACCGACCAGCTTTCCCGTTCAGCAATAAGTCGATGTCTAGCACCTAAGATTTCTTCGATTGCGTTCGTGAGCAGTGTCTCTCTGCAGTGCCTTTCTCTGGCATCGGTGATCTCAAAGGAAATTGGTGTTTCCGGTAACGTCCGATAAATCTCCAGTCGCGTTATCGACTCAACTTTGTTTTTCAGGTGATATGATCGGAACCGACGAGAATTGAACTCAGAAGCACTGTGTCGGTGACTCTACCTTGCACGCGGTGAATTTTCAAAGGCGCGTCAGATCCACGTTGGTGTCCGCATACATGACGTTCATGAGTCACGTGCTTGGAGGAGTTCAGCGCGTATATCCATGTTCCCAAAGGTGTTCTAGCGCGTGTCTACATGTGCCAAACAGGTGTTCCAGCGGGTTTAATCACGGGCTTAGCTGGACTTAACAATTTTTGTTACCATTTTGTTTCTGCGTACATTATGTTTTATTTTGTAGTATCTCGGAGCTTAAACATCATAGCTCGAAGCAATTATGGATTCCAGTGCCACAAAACACATGGCAAGGTCTCCCGCTGCTATTGATCATGTGACACCTTATAATAGTTCTGGCCACGTCTATGTTGGTAATGGTTCTCAACTTCCCATTACTCATGTTGGTGATTCTCGGATTTCTATATCTTTGCCTCTTTATGATGTGCTAATTGTGCGTGATATCACTAAAAAATTCTTTCGATTTCAAATTAACTCAGGATTTAATTGTTATTGTCTGCTTTGATGATTGTTCATTTGTTATTCGGCATAAATTACTAGGAAAACCTTGGGTCACGATCATATTGAAGATAGACTTTATGTTTTAGAGTATGGTGCTGCTTTGATGCCTACTGTAGGGTCAAATAAGTCACGTGCATCTTTCAAAACCTAGCATGCTAGACTTGGTCATGTTCTACATTCCGTTATTTCTGGTTTGCGTGCTTCTAGATGATTATCTCCTCATCGATTTTGCCTAAACTCACCCTTTGTGATGCGTGTGAAAAGGCTAAAGGGAAACATTTATCTTTTCATACAAATGATAAACGTAATGATAGGGTGCTTGCTCTGATTAATTGTGATTTATGGGAGGCCTCTCCTATTTTATCTGCTGATGGTTTCTCCTACTATGCCATTTTCCTTGATAATCATTCCCGACTCTCATGGTTTTACCCACTAAGCCACAACCATGGTTTTAGGGATGTTTATTGTAATTTTGAGGCTTTTATGGAGAACCAATTCTCTTACACCATTAAGGTGTTTTAGAGTGATGGAGGGACTGACTTTGTAAATGGTCGCTCATGCTCTCACTTTCAGACAAAGGTCATTCATCATCAGATTTCTTGCCTATATACTCCTGAACAGAACGGTCGGACTGAGCGAAAACACTGCCACATTGATGAGATGGGTTTGTCTATGTTGTATCATTCTCATGTCTCTCTCTCTCTCTCTCATTGGCCTAGTGCCTTTGCTGCAGCCACTTATACCATAAATTTGTTGCTTACTCCTGTTCTTGGCGGATGATCACCATATGAAGTTATTAATGGTCGTGTACCCATATACACAAATTTGCATGCCTTTGATTATCGAGTCTTCCCATTTGTTTGCCCATTTTCTGACCACAAGTTGTCTCCTCGCAGTATTTCGTGTGTATTTATTGGCTACAACTCGCAGTATAAAGGTTTTTGGTGCCTCAATCGCACTACTGGCAGAATTTATGTCACTCGACATGCTCATTTTGACGAGATGTGCTTTCCATTTGCCCTATCTTTTCTTTTGATGATCGGTTCTCCACCATCAGTATTAGATGTTTTTGCCTTTCTTGATTCTAATTCTGATTTGGAACCTCCTTTTCCTACACTTTCTTCTGTGCCGAGTACATACCCTTCGGTCCCTTGCTTCATTTGTGCTACAAACCCGACTTCAGTTTATCAGCTAGCACCGCTTGCATCTCTGTTTTCCGGCTAGTCTTCGCCCAATTTGGCCACCCATTCACCAGTTGCCTCAGCCAACCTCACTCTTCGGGCTTCTCCTCCTCGAACTTGCACTCATCGAATGGCCATCACTCGATCGGCAACTGGGCTATTCATTGCAGATACTACTCGGACACTGTAGCTCACATTCTTCTTGCTCAAGATCTTCTTGCTGCGATTTAGCACTTATTTGACTCAGTTCTGTCGATACTACTCTGTTTATTATTTCTCGTGGATCATCATTACTGTATCTTCTGGTTTATGTTGACGACATCATTCTTATAGATAACGATTTAACTCTTCTTCGACAATTTATTGATCTGACACATCGGGAGTTTTCCATCAACGACTTAGGTGCCCTTCATTATTTTCTTGGCTTAGAAGTATCACCTACTTCATCGAGTTTACTTCTTGGTCAAGCTAAGCATGTCCGTGATATTCTTACTCGTGCCGAAATGCATAATGCTACTCCAGTTTCTACCCCCTTTGTGCCAGGCTCACAGTTGTATAGCTCCACCAATCCTTCATTTTAGAATCTGACGATGTATCGTTCTCTAGTTGGGGCCCTCCAATACCTGATCATTACTAGTCCTGACTTGGCCTTTACAGTAAACACAGTTAGTCAACATCTTCAGGATCCTTGTGGCGTTCATTTTTCTATGGTTACTCGGATTCTCTTATATGTTTGAGGAACACTGCAATTTGGTCTTACCTTTCAATCTATTAGTTCTCTCAAGGTGTTGGGTTATTCTGATACTGATTGGGCTCGTTTTCTGGAGACTCGTCGATCCTATATGCCATTTTTCTTGGTGGAAACCTTGTTTCCTATAGTGCCAAGAAACAACCCATTGTTTCTCGTTCGAGCACAGAGTCTGAGTATAGGGCTCTAGCCAACCCAGCTTCCGAGGTTTCTTGGCTACGAGATCTTTGAGTTTCATTTTCTGGTTCTCCGCTGCTGTTGTGTGGCAACAGTAACACTATCTTCTTTGCTCAGAATGTAATTGCTCACAAGCGGGCAAAGCACATCGACATCGACTATCACTTTGTTCGAGAGTTGGTTTCTTTTGGTAAGCTACATGTTGCTCATGTACCTATTGCTCTTCAGACTGCAGACATCTTCACCAATGTTCAAATTTTTCTTATCCAAGCTTTGAACCGTTGAGCATCCGACACTTCGCTTGAGGAGGGTGTTAGATTAAGTCATGTATCTTATTAGATTTATTTTTTATGGATAGAGTTGTTGACTGGAATAGAGTCATATTAGTACTAGTCATCCTTTTTAATCTATTTATTATGAGGAGTAATACATGATTCATTATGAGAAATCATTCTTTCAGGCTTTACGATCTGAAAGGTCCAATCCATCTAAAACTTCAAGCTTGAGGGTCATCTCTTAAGCTTACCTCAACTCTATTAGTGTGTGGGTGGGGGAAATCGACTTTAAATGTCCCCGACAATTAAAGGCGGCTATTTTGTGCCTTTAATCACCTTTCAAGAACCACTTTTAATAGGTACCGAGTTTGGTATTGTGAATCGGGCCTGCTCTTGTTTGGGGGTATATAATTTGTTCACGAATCTGGGGGAAAATCGGTAGTTTCACTTAGGCCCGGCCTTACTGCGGAGGCATGAGAAATTCTTGCCTCATACTCCCAACTTAGCAATTATAGATGGACCTCATTTTAATTTTTTAAATATATACACAGAGAAAACAGTAAATAGTACATGTTTCAATTAGTTTTCAAAACAATTTTTTTTACTTTCCATGTGAAGCCCAATTTTATAAATATTAGATATTAAATACTATATGGAAGTCGTTCTTTTTTTAAAATTGATAATATTTACAGTACTTGTTGTTCACATTAATCGTGAACTAACTTATTATAAATAAGATCGTAATATATATATATATATATGTGTATATGTATATATGTATGTATAATGACAAAGTCGTGTATGAGACTGTTTCATAGTGAGACCAATGACAAATATATAATATCTTGAAGTTTGATTAGGGATAGGGTTTCAATGTAATTTATAGAAAGTTAATTTGAAGAATAATGAGGGATATAGGTGCAAATACTATTTTCTGGGAGGTGTTGGGAACAAATAATTGGGAAATCAATAATTCCGGTCATTAGAGTTTCAATTCTTAAAAAAATTAGGTCAAAGAAATTCGCGAGTCATTTTTCTCTCATTTTCGCACAATGCGCTCCTTTTTACAAACACATATGATGTTTCATTTCTAGTACTTGATATTCCAACCAAACGTCGTGATGTTTTTCCAAAATATAATTTTCTTTTACTAAAATTATCTATTTTAAATTAAATTTTGATCCTTTAATATAAACTTGGTGTTTCCATGTTAATTTTTTTACACTTTATACATTGTGACACTAGTTAGTAGTATTTTACAACTGATTTTTTGATTTATTCTTTTAGTTTGATTGATGTGCTAGTTTTTCAACATGTTATTTTATGAATTATTATTGATAATTTTTTTAACTATTAGATTTTTATTTAATGTATGTTTTGATGTTTCAATAGTGAATTAGTTTTACAAATTTTAGTACTGATGATTTATTTTTTGACATAGTGTCACATTACGTTTCAAAATTAATGTTTATTCAAGTATTTTATTTTATTCAAGTATTTTTTTATCAATTCTGATCTGAGGTTCTTTAGTCAATAGGCAATATGTATTCAGAACCTACAATTTATACTCTTCAGAGGTAAGGTCTTACATCCCCTCTTTTTGTAATCCTTTATTTTTTAATTAATAAACAAGTAGCGGTCTGCCAAATCTCCCTGCCATAACAGATGGTATTTATTTTAAAAAATAAAAAATTTATGAATTTTTATTGTGTTGATTTTATGTTTAAGAATTGTAATTTGATGTGAATTCAGTAATTTCTTTTTAGTGTTAATCTATTCTATGTCGATGTATAATTTAGTGTTTTTCTTCGATACTTAACTATTTTAATTTGATGTCATAGTATAGTTTAAATATTTTTATTAAATTTTTAAATAATTTATTTTGATGAGTATTTTATTTTTATATTTGAGGTTTAATTATATTACTTTGATATTGGATTCTCTAGTACCTTGTGTGATTTTCATTTATTTTTGTTTAATGTTTGACGTTTTATATTTGATGTTTAATTATTTTTATTTGTTGGGTATTTTTTAGCATTTTAATTGATTTTCAATTAATTTAGACTGATGTTTTATGTTTTATATAATGCTCAATTATTTTGATTTGATAATGGATTTATAGCATTTGTGTAATATTTTCAATTCATTTAATTTAATATTTTAGTATATTTAATTATTTTGGTTTGATATTGTATTTTTTATCAATTAATATGATTTTAATTTAATTTAATATTTTATGTTTTATATATGATGCTTAGTTATTTTAATTTGATTTTGAATTTTTTTCATATGATGTTTAATGATTTCAGAAAAAATGTTTATACAACTCTATAAAATCACATAAGTGCTAACAGGGCAGAACCAGGGGGCCAGGGGGTGCCGACGCTACCCCTAAGATCCAGTGAACTTGGAATTTAGGCCTAGGTGCCTTGGAATCCATGGATTCCGCTCCCCTTGACCTAGTTGAAGCGCCCCCCTTTCCGGAGCTTTGTGAAAGACGATGACCTATTTCAATTTTTTTCTTCTCATTAAACAAAATGACATTGTTTTGGTATAAGTGAAACAACGTCTTGTTTTTGTCAAAGGCAAGAAAAGAAAGCTGCCCAATTGGGGTTAAACCTAATTGGCCCAATTACAAACACCCCAAATCAGAGGGGAAATCAAACCCTACCTTGGTAATTAGCATCCAAAAATTTTCAAACACTCTCATCTCCCCTCCATCCACCTGCAGCGCTTTCGTCTGCCCGCCGCAACGCCCTTTGACAGTGACCGAGCCCTCCGCTAGCGCCAGCGCTAGCGCCCTCTGTTGCAACACCCTCCACCAGCGCCCGCTCCCTCTGCTGCAACGTCCTTGCCAATGCCCTCGCCCTCCGAGTCTAAGAGCTTGTGAGTCCAGTCTGACTGTCCGAGTCCAAGTCTCACTCTCGGTTTGGCCTGACTGACCAATGATAATTACTATCGTTTTGATACTTTTCTTTAGGTATTACTTTTTTTTTCTATTTACGTACTTTATTTGATTTCACTTTATTTAATTTGTATTTTTTGTTGCTAAATACTAACTTTTTCTAATTTGAATACTAGGTTTTTGATAGGATGATTCATGAATGCATAACCGGTTTCCGGAAGCAAACACATAGTTACTAGCTTGTATGACTTTCCTTGATCCAAGAGATTCATTTTCTAAATTTGATATTGGTAAGTTATTTCTACTTGTTGAACTATATCCAAGTGACTATTCTGTAGAAGATCATTCCCGGCATCATCAACAACTTAGTACATTCATTAAGAACTAGATAATACCCGTTCAAATGCACGGATTTATGAAAGAAAATGATATACATAATATAATTTATAATTTAAATAAGTAATAAAAAGAATTTATATCTATATAAAAATTATAAACGATTCATTCCAAATAAATTAATATATTTATTTATATGATAATATATTTAATTAAAAATGACTCAATATTTGTTGGTATATAATAATTAATTATATTTAAACCAAAGTAATAAGAGTTTGTCTCTTGAAAGATGGTCTTTCCAAAAGTCATGAAAAGACCAAAGTTTAAAGAGCAAATTAGAAGAAATGAAAATAAATTTTTCGGGCTATAAATTTTAATAACCGCTACACGTTGCATTATAAATTTTTAACATCGCAACTAAGACCTATTACCTTTTATTATTCTAATTAAAATCCGTCTTTCCATAAGCCTGTGGAAAGACTGTCTTTCCCCAAACTTTGCCAATAATATATATATGTGTGTGTGTTTTGTATAGAAAAATATTAACTGTTTTATAGAAATACTTTACTTTATAAAACATATATTATTAAGAATATGAAATATCTGTTAATAATTAATTAATTTAAGTAATAAACTTATGTGTCTTTTAAAGGGAGTAAAAAAAGTATTCGTATTAAATAAAATATAAATTAGATAAATCTAATTTTAAATATATGTTAACTAACCTTAAATTTTAAAGTATAATTTAAGTAATATAGGGTATAAGTGAAAATACATGGTGGGTATTTCATAACTTAATGAGACGTTATTTGTGGTGGGTAGTTCATACCTTAATTAGAGATCATATCATATGTCAAGAAAGGTTTTCAGAGATGAATAAATTATAATTATATAAAATATTTAAACTATACTATATATTTCTTTATTAAAATAAATAATTATTTGTTTACTAATTGATATTTATGAAATAGAAATGTTTATTATATTATTAATCTAACTAATAACTTTATTAGATTATGTTTTCCGTAATGTACATAAAGTTGAGAGAAAGTTAATATTAAAAAATAAAAATATTTCAGTAAAAAGAATTAGATAAAGAGTGGATGGTATTAAAAAAAGGAAAAGTCAAAACGATTGTAAGATATCATTGTTCATCAATGCCTGAATTGAATTGTACCTAGGAAAACATGAGTAAAAATATATTATGTCCATAGTATTAAAATTGTGTGTTCACTTCAAATTATTTTATTCAATCAAAAAATAAAAAATAATTACTATAAGTACAAACAGAAATTACAAAATGTATTTACATCATGTAAAATAACATAAATAAATAAAAATATTTAAAGCATGTCATAGTTCAAAAATGAAGAAATATAAACAATATTGTGTATTTTAAAGTTTATATATCAAATTAAAATTAATTAATCATTATGGATTAAATATTTTATGATTATTAATTTTTTAAATATGAGTTTTATGTTGTTGTATTTTGAAGAAAACAACCGAAGAGTTTTCTATGTTAATTCCAAAACCGCCCAAAAAGGATTGGAAGAAATCCACCACGAAAAATTGCAATTAGGAGCACATTAAAACAATAACGTTGTGGAATAGTGTACTTTTATAATATTAAGAGGATTAAAAGTGATAGTTAAACCTAGTAATATTTTAATGAAAAAAATGAAAATTCTTGTACGTATCCAAAATTTAGCAAGAAGAAATGAGTCGATGTTGCTTGATATCAACCCAAGAGTAATATGGAAAGTTGAAAGAATGGGGGAAAAGAGAATGTCTCTTGCATTTTTAAAGTAATGAAGGCCAAAAGTTCTTGCTACATTAAATATTATTGCCTTGTTAATTACCCAAAATAATTATGAATATATTACATTTTCAATTAATTTTGAAAGGTGACGTGGAAATTTTTTTGAGTGCCACGTGGCAAAATTAATGTGTGGAGGCCATGTGACAAAAATGGCCTCCTTTAATATATACTATAGATGTACAACTTGATCATGAGTTTTTGGTTATTGAGAACTTCAGATGTCTTGCTAAAAAGATGGTTCAAACAACCAGGCATACAACTTTTCCACTGATATATCGTCTTATTGAGTTATCCTTAGTTCTACCAGTTGCAATTTCTTCTGCTGAACGCATTTTTTAGCCATGAAGAGAATCAATACTGATTTATGCAAAAAAAGAGATGAATGGATGAATGATGTTATGAAATTGCATACTGAGAAAGAAATTTTGGTTGGGATCGATAATGAATCGATTTTGCAACGTTGCAACTGTATCCTATAATGAATCGATCAGGACTGCCACTGCATCATCGTTGGACCATGTAGGGTTATATAAACACATTATGAAAATTGATAGAGATATAACAACATATTCCTAAAACTTATAGGGTTATATAAGCATATTCGTAAAAAGCATAGTGTTATATCAGCACATACATTTTAGTGTATATTCCCCTTTATAGTATGTATTGATATAACCTACACTTTTTACGAATGTGCTTATATAACCCTATAAGTCTTAGGAATGTACGGATTAGAGGGGTCAATTGGGCGAGATTGGGAAATTTTGGGATGGAAAATTAGTAAATAGGTAATTAACGGGATCATGTATCAAATACCCATTAGTTATTGGGATTGAGTGGGATGTGAATTATTATATTAATGGGAAATATGATACCCAATGGGTCACAAATCATATTATTATAACGGGACCCATTAAATACCAAATAAATTCCCGATAAATACCCATTATTACCTATCTTAGATGAATATTCATAAGATTACATAAGAAAGCCAGAACATCAAAATCAAAAGCTATCATTCAATATGTAGCCAAATTCACAATAAATATTTAGTCTTCAAAACTAATTATTTTAAACTACAAAAATTATTCATAAATAAAAAGCATTATTATTTGATATTTTTAGAGTTTTAATATATTTTTATGAAGATTTTTTTTATCATTTGTAACAATGCTTGATTAAAATTATTAAATGACACAACTATTTTTCAAACACATACAGAGTTTTTCAATATTGTAAGTAGGACTTTTAAATGAATGGAGTAACTAATATACTAGATGAAATGAAATTTAATATTGTTTAAAATAGTGAAAATGATAAGCTCAATGTTTGACCAAGGAAAAAAATGAGGCTGGCATATTTATTTTAAATTTGTACAGATGTAATGTAATAAGATTGAAAGGATTTTTTTAAGAATTATTAATATTGTTTTGTGTGTTTTTTACTGATTAATAAAGTTTATTCACAATATATTTTTGTTTAATAATAATTTTACAAATATCGATACAAGATAAAGGAGTGAGAAGTGTATCTGAGTGTGAAAATACCAATATCATTTCAAATCTAATTTTTTGCAATAAAGGAGAGGAATATTTTTATTAATTAGAAGTTCATTTGAATTATTACACATTTTTTTATAATAAAAAATTATTATGTATTTATATGTATAATATTTTTAACCCCTATTTGTCTTAGTAGGAATTGAACTCTCAATTCTCAACCTAAATTAATGGGTATAATCAAAAGAAAAAAAAAATCTTTTATACATAGAAAATCACTCGTTGGTTTTGGACATAAATCTCATATTATCCTTTAATTTTAGAATCGAAATAGCCCCATTTGTACTCTCTTCCTAGTAGTAACAACCAACACAAATAATGAAGGTGTTAGTCACATAATGGCATAAAAAAAATCAGTGGAAAAAACAAGCAGAGTTGTTAAATATAAGTAAATGAAAAACTTGTTTGTTCAAGGGTAGTGAAAATTTTAAGCTCAATGTTTGACCATGGAAAAAATGAGACTGGCAAATTTATTTTAAATATGTACAGCTGTAACATAATTAAATATAAACAGTATTAATTTGCTTGTTTAATAATGAATTTTTAAAATATTTAGACAAAAATAAAGGATTGAGTATTTTCAATTGATGATGTCTGATTACACAGTCACAATAATGTGGATTCTAGATGGGGGAGGGGTATAATTTTGTATTTAAAAAAAATAAGTACTCCGAGCTCGAGTTCGAGCCGAGCTCGTAAAGTATTTGAGATCGATCTTGAATCCAACTAATATTTTATGTTAATCTCATTGAGTTTACAGAGCCAAAATATTATATATTTTTTTAAAAAATTTAAAATATAATATAATGTTAATAAAAGTATGCATATGTAATATATTTTATTCATGGCTCGAGTTCGACCTTGAACACGAGGTCAAACTAAATTAATTTTACTCGAGCTCAAGTTCGAGCTCGAATCATGATTTTACAGGTTCGATCGAATCGAAATGAGCTCAAAAAAAATTAAACAAGTTGAACTCGTACAAACTCGTTTACAGTCCTAATTAGGAATCTGTGAAGTTTGAAAAATGCAACCATAAAAATAGTCACAAAAGATTAAAAAAATCACGCTTGAGTGGAGTCCAATTATATTAAATAATATCTTAATCTAAAGACGGGAATTTATCGGATATTAACTGGTTACCCATAGTTATCTAATTTTAAATGGATAAATGGGAAGATTGGGATCTCAATCCCATTTTTCCTGTAACCCAATACTATAAAACTCATTTGATCATAATTCCAAATTAGAAAAAAAGAGAAATTTCTCATCTCATTTGCTTGTTTTTATTGGGTCCCAATAGTTATTGAGATTAATTGCCCCCTCTAAAACTGATATAATCTTATGCGTTTCATATATAATGTGCTAACCCTACTTGGTCTGGTGGCGGTCCTATAATGGTCTTGTTGGGATTTCTAAACCGACCACAACCAACATTAGTATGGTATTGTTCGTTTTGGGCCAAGCTCGCATGGTTGTATTAAGTCCAACCCCAAAAGCTCTTATACTAATGTGGTGCGACCGTCACTTATAGAATGAACAAGACTTGGGTTAAACACACCCAACAAACTGCGAAACCCACCACAAACAACATTAGTATGATATTGTCCATTTTGGACCAAGCCAACACAATTTTATTGGGTCCAACCCCAAAAACTCTCATACTAATGTTGGTTGTGGTGAGTTTGACAGTCCCAACAGGTCCGACGGTGGTCCGACGGTAATTAGGATTTGAATATAATTCTTTGATCACGTGCCCACTGCCCAGGATAGAGAGCATGTTTCACACAGAGAGACGGACCACTTATTGGTGTGACCACATCCCAAAACAGACATTTTCCTTTCACTAGAGTTGAGGTTTGGGAAAATGTAGACAAACTACTCTACTCATATCTTTCCATGATAGAGAGCATGTTTCACACAGAGAGACGGACCACTTATTGGTGTGACCACATCCCAAAACTGACATTTTCCTTTCACTAGAGTTGAGGTTTGGGAAAATGTAGACAAACTACTCTACTCATATCTTTCCATGATAGAG
>JAULKM010009064.1:0-31162 GCA_032355605.1 Rubia tinctorum | reverse complement strand
AGGAAGGTTAACAAGGTTGAGGTTGAAATGAAAGGTATACGAATGTCCCCTTTATATAGAACCATGTAATTTGAAAATCCACTTGTGAACTCGACCCACGTGAACGGATGGGATGGGGCAATGACAACCCCATTAATTATGTCTAGCGGAATCTTCAAAGTGATGAATCAACTCGACCCATGTGAACGGATGGGACGGGGCAATGACAACCTGATGGACAATCAACTCAAACAAATATTACAACTACAACAATTAAATATCAAAACATAGAGAACTTATAAAGCTATCTAGTCTGACCAATTACAATGAAAAATAATGATAACAGTATGATCTAGTCTGACCAATTATTGCGAATATGCGATTACAGTAAATTTTGATTTTGGACTACCAACATTAAGTTATCACGGAAAGCCTTATACTCTGGGGTCAAATCTTGTTGTTGTATCAAAGTATGAAGGAGTCTCGTGTTAGCCAACTTCTGTTCACGCCCCGATTGGATTCGGAAGAACTCCCATTGCTCTATGTTGTACGCTTTTTTTTCTCTCTTTCGTTATCCACAACTTTTTCAGCAGATTTAGCGGCTTCTCTGATGGTGGACTGAAACTCCATTTTCTTTGCTTCTGTTGATTGTTCATCATCCATCGTTTTTCGCGTTGCCTTTCCTTTATCCCTAACATTGCATTTGGCTGCTTTGACGCCGATCGGCCTGGATGGATATTGCATAGGGCTACCATCATCGCTACTACGGGCCGTTGATGAGAACCGTGGTGTATATTCCTCTCCATCAGATTCCCTTGGGCAATATTGTGACAAAAATTTAGGGCTACCCTTGCACATATCAAAGCAATGAAAGAATAGAAATTGTTGGCCTCCATTTTCATCTGCAAACAAGTTCATGGCTCATGAATTTACATCTCCTTTGCTAGACTCACTCCCGCTTCGACTGAAGTGGCGCCGGGCTTTACTTTCACATCCCACATATTTGGCAACATCGTGAGCAATTTTTGACCACAGGCACTTGCATGACTTCATGGACCGGTTCAATTTGCCATACTCGTTCACCTCAGTCATAATTTTAGACCAAAACACACCAGCATTTTGACTGGTACCTAGCACACAGTCGGTGGAATGCAGGAACCACGCGCCACAAAGAACGTTATCATCATCTACACTCCATTTGTCCCGGCTAGCTTTCTTGTTCGTACCCTTAGTCCCAGACACTGGTGTTGTTTCATCGTTGTCCTCATCTTCATCATTTCCTGAATGAGAATCAACTTCTAATTAAATAAATATTAGATGATGATCAACGAGGATCATCATTATTCAAAATAAATATTAAATGAGGATCAACTTCTAATTAAAAGCCCTGAATATGGAGGCAATTTTGATTGGAAAAGAGTTACATTTTAATTGAATATCAAACAAATTCTAATAAATACAAAAGAGACATATTCTAATTACCAACAGAGCAAACATATTCTTAATACTAAAAGACATGCAATTTTGATTAAAAGAGAGTTTATTAAATATCAAACATATTCTAATTACTAAAAATGGGGGCATATTCTAATTAAATATCAAACAAATTCTAAATATATTCACGATAATTTTTAATTGAATGGTTAAAAGAGAGGCAACGTAAATGACTTAAATATACCATATTATAATAAAAACAAATTTACATATAATAAAAAACATATACTTATTTAAACATTTGAATATAAAATATTAGAATAGGGATTACCATCCGTAACATCGTGAATGACAAATTGTCGCCCATGTTCACCACCAAAGTTTGGTCCCGATGAGACCCGACCTCCTTGGCTTAAAAAAGCTCCCGATTCGTTTATAGCATCAAGATGTGGAGAAGAAAAGTTTTGACTAAAATGACTCGGATAAGAATTTTGCAATTGGATGTTTGGATTTTGGGAAGAGTGGTTTAGGTAAGGAGAGTTCGAGTATGCATTTTGGGAAGGGTTGTATTGACTTTGGAAATTCATGTATGGATGTTGGGAATGCATAGAGAAATTGGGAGGAATTCTTGTCGAATTTTCAATAAATTCCAAATTCGGAAAAGATGGACGGAAGTTGGGATTTTGAGAAGAATTTTCTAAATTAATAGAATTTGGAATTACCTTCTTTTTCCCCTTGGACGTTCTTCGAGAATCCATCACAAAAATGTGTGGGAACGAAAGTGAGAATTTGGGAAAATTTTAGCAAAAGAAAGAAGGAGATGGAAGTGGTGTGATGAAATAGTTAGAAATCACATCTATATGTAGGGAGAAATGTGTGGTGTTGTAAATTAAAATATGAAATTTTAAAAAAAATTGATTTTTTTTGAAAAATTACCGTTGGGACACGTGTCACCTTTGAGTGGGACACGTGACCCATTTGCATGACGTCAGAATTTATTCCCGTTAGCTGGGGACACGTGTCGCCATACCATTTGGCCACGTGTCCCCGAATTCAAATTTTTCGTTGGCTATCAGCATCCGACCGTTGCGGACACGTGGCCCAACTAGTGGGTGACACGGTTCCGCGGTTTAAAATTAAAAAAAGAGCAGCCCTTAGCGGGACACGTGGCCGAATGAGGGCTCGCCACGTGTCCCATCCGGTCAAAAAAATGGGCGCGCAGAAGCACGCCTCACCCACTGACACAACCATGTGCTGGTCTGTGCAAACCGGCCTCCAGCCCGGTCTCTTACCAAGAGACTCATGAGTGGTCTTTTGTTAAGAGACCACTCAAGAGACCCCCACTGTGGGGGATTTTCCGTCTCTTAAGTGGTTTATTAAAATTAAGAGACCACCACTGCACATGCCCTAAACTTTATGTGTATTAAAGATTTTATGCGTTTTTAATGTATTAGTTTGATGTTTATATATTCTAATTTGATGTGTTTTATTGTCTTTTTAATTTTATGTGCATTTTAGTATTTTTATTTCATGTTTCAACTATATTTACTTTGATGTGTTTTTTTGTGTTTCAACTATATTTATTTTGACGTTTAGTTATTTTAATTTGATGTAAATTTTTAGTGATTTTATTTTTTACTTAACTATTTTTAATTTAATATATTTAAATGTATTTACCTGATGTTTAAATATCTCTATTTGACACATGTGTTAAGAATTTAGTTTCATGTTTAATTTTAACATAGTGTATTTGTGGTATTTTATTTGATGTTTAACTATTTTAGTTTGATGTCTATTTTAGCACTCCCTCCGTCACAACTCTATTTGCACTTTTACTTTTTTCCATTATTCTCTATCAAAATTTGACCGCATATTTGATTAGATTTATAAACAATAATATTATCGTGTATGATATTCATCAAATCGTCCTAACAAGTAATTTGTAAATATCAATTTTTTTATTTGTTATTATTATACGTAGGCAAAGATATTAGAGGTCATTTGAACAACTTGATAATGATTGCACTGCAAATTTAATTGGGATGAAGGGAGTATATTATATAAATTGTTGGTTTAAAGCTTTTTTTTGATGTTATTCATTTTTAACTTGATGTATCATGACACAATTAAATGTGAATTATCTGAATTTTGTTTTGATCAACAACCCTATGGATTAGTTTCCACTACTTCCCTACTAACCCAAAAATGATCTTCAACGATTAGCCGTGATATTTCCAACTTGTTCAGTAAATATATTTGCCAAGAACTTGACCACCTGAATACTTATGACTTACATAGCCTCACTGGACCAAGAAATTGCGAATGGAGGCATTTTTGCCGATGGCAACCTATAGACCCCATATCTTCTTAGCGCTGGGCATTCCATCGGCGAATATGAATTTTCAGATTATCGACATTGCGATGGAGATGAAATTGGAATTTTGGCAAAAATTGACGGCGAGGAATCATTGTAATTCAGGCGGCGTTGTGTATAAGGCTAGTGAGCTGATAGTTGGAAGCTATTGGCGGTGTTTTGCTGAGAAAGCTTGAACAGTTTTCGGCGACCGTGGCGGGAGGAGGTTGAAGTAGCGTTTTCCATTCCCAAAAGATAATTTACAATATAACCCCTGGAGTGTTGCTTGAATTTTAATAGTTACCCTGAAAATAAAATAATAGTATTTTGATCCCAAATGAAAAATCCCCTACTTCTTATGTTAGTAATATTGGTATATAGTCCTTGATTTTACCGTGAGACGGTCTCGCAAAAGACGGACTTTTCACCATAACATATCTTTTATTCATTCTCTCATTCATATTGATAGAAAATGATGAAATATTAAGTGAAATTTGAAGAGACACTTTTGGCTCTACTTATTTTTAAGAAATTAAATAATGGGTAGGAACAATGAATGCAAGATATTATAATTGTTGTTGTTTTTACTATCACTATTATTATATATTTAAAAATATGAAATTATAGAGTATACTAGTATATCATGTTTTGTGTGTTTTCCTGTTAGACAAATCATTTTTTTAGTATTTAGTATTTAGTTTAATTGGTTTGACAAGTCGATTAACTCACATTTTTTTAAATGTTTGATTTTGTAAAGTGTTTATGGTAAATAGTTGCTACTCTGTCCCAATTCAAACTGCACACTTTGACTTTCAGCAGTTTACTCAAAAAATGTTTGATTCTTAATATTTTTTATTAAAGATAATTAAAACTTGTAAAAAGTTGATATTTAGAAAATATATGTCATAAAGAATCTAATAAGGTATCACTCAATAATATTTATACATATGTACCTAGTCAAAGTTAAGAATTTTTTACTAAATGAATAGTTAAATTGCGGGTTGAATTGGGATTGTGGGAGTAGTTATTTTACATAAAATTTAACGAGTAACTTATAAAATGTCAAAATTCAATCCAAAAACCTACACTCATTAACCCTTTCATTTTAATGAAAAATATAGTTTTTCAACTAATTAAAAAGAGAAAGTCTAAGGAAAGACGGCATTTTCATAACCTTATGGAAACTCCACTACATTTTGTACTTTAAATGTTGTAATTTTTTTTATAAAATTAAAATATTTTTATAAAATTTAAAACAAGTAATAATGTGTATTTGAATGTGATATTATAAAATATATAATATAAAATGATGTTTAAAATTTGGAATTTAGTATGTAACTTAACAAATGTAATGTATAAAGTAAAAAATAATTAGACTGTCCATAAAATTATGGACAGGCTACCTGTCTACTCGATTAAAAATTTAATTGTCAGACACGTTTTCAATCTTGTTTAACTTAAATAAAAGTTAAAAAACCATGTGAAAAACTGATTACCAAACACCTTCCTAATCTCATTTTGAGCCAGATGTGCACGATATATGCACGGAACATTTTCTAGTATTTCATTAATATTTATTAATTGTTAAGTTATTTTAAATAAAAATATGGTTAAATTTCAAATACCTGACTTGTAGGAAGAGTCCGGTGACAACCTCGACCAAAATTAATAGATAAGGCGTACAAAGTAGAAACATGACTTGAACACAAAAAATAAATAAATCAGAACTAGTATATTAGAATTGTAATGAGATCAACTTTGTTCTAGAGATAAGGAAAGATGCTTTGCGCTGAAAAATCTTTTTAAGGGTAAACAAAGAAATTGGTCACTTTTTTACGATTTATAATGATTTATTGTGATGCTATAAAGTACTGTCTGACACAAGACTTTACGTGTTTTCTTTAAGTACTGTTTGACAAATCATTATTTTTACTATTTAATTTAATTTGTTTGACTAGTCGATTGACTAACTCTTTATATTAAGTGTCTGGCTTTGTAAAAATTTTATGATTTGTTTAGATGTGCATGATAGTTTGGAGTAGTGGTTTTATGCAAAATATAATGATTAGTAATAAAATGTAAAAAAGTCAATTAAAAAAATCTGGTCTCATTAAACTTTTCATTTTATTAAAAAAAGGAGTGTGAATTTTGAACTAATTAATAACTAAATAGTTTAGCATTTTTTTAAAATTTATTTGACTGAAATAAAAATTTAGAAATCAGCTCATAAACTAGTTACTAGACACCCACTATTGTAGAATGGCTATTAAAGGCGAAGTTCAAAGGGGTTTTCGCTAAATTGTCCATGAACCGCCTTCTAGAACAGGTTTCGAGCTCAGAACTTCTTGTTTCTGGGCATTGGAAAAATTCAAAAGCTGTTCTAGTTCTTTGAAAGACGGTTTTGAACGAACAACCTTCTATTGATATGAATCAAAGGCGCTTCACTGAATATCTGCCTTTGATTGTGTACAATTGAAGGCGATTGTGTAAAAGTGACTTCTAATGTGATAGGTTCAGGACTCAAAACTGGGATACGAATATGGTTCCGACTGAAGAACCTTTATGCATGAGGGCTGTTTAAAGGAAGAGCATTGTTATGAATATTCGGGCTTGAAGTTGGGCATACCCTATCATCACTTTGCACAATATTATGCCCGGTTGATCAATGAATTTGTCATGCCTAGCTTAGGTTGAAGCTAGTTCTGCATTAGCGGCACTGACTTATGTTCGAAGACATGACATGTACCTTTTGAAGGTCTCATCCACGAACCTCGACTACCTGCAAAATACAACAAACCATTGTCAAAAAACATATTAAAAGACCCTAAAATGGAAAAATATTTAAAATTGAAAAACTGTCAATACCCATGAGATGAAGATGCCTCTGCCTTCTCCATCGAGGCTTCCCTCCCTCTCTTTGCTGCCCTATCAGATGTCCCGGGTATTATGTGATAGACATGTAAACCCTTATCATTCAAGCACAAGTGCTTGTGGATGAACCAGACTTCAACATAGTACTCTAACCACAATGGTTTGTCGATGGGCACAACCTTTCACTTTTTTATCAATGCCGTGATCAATGCCGTGATTACTATTAATATGTTTAGTCGCTAAATATCTTTTCCGGCTTAGGGTAATGAAGTTTTAACTATGATTTATATGTGAGACCTAATTGTTCTTGATAATTGATTCGTATGGATTCCTGATTGTTCTCTGTGTATATTTTATTTATAAATTTTTTGAGATCTGATCAAACTTGAGTTATTTGGAATAATGCCAATTAAATTTCGCTATTTATCTATATCTATCGGGTAGATTAAATTAGTGGCGAAACTAGCAGGAGATAGTGAGAACAATGGGTGGATAATTGGTGATAACTGATCTGATTATGAATTATCTGAATTGGGGTTTTTTAGTTCTTAATGCTATTAAACTATTAAATCTAGTTTAAAGCTGATTCTTGCTAGATTATATCTTAATTAGGGAATTAGTCAGTTTATAGGTGATTCTTGCTGGCCATTAATAAAGTAAGAAGAAATTGGACTGTGTGTTGTAACATATTTTCGGCAGTCTATAACTAGTTGGTTCATTCGAATTGATTTATTACTGCTCCTGTGATCATATAAATTATTAGTTAATATGGATTTACCTGTTGCCGGAATTCATTCTTATATTGATATTTGTGTTAATTTTCATTCTTAGTTTAATTTAATTATTTTCTTAGTTAATCGATATTATTTTTCTTAGTTAATAGATAATATTTTCATCCAGTTAAGACGTGGTAGCTAACCAACAATTGAAACTTTAGAATAAGAATTTGTTTACACTTTTTCTGTGGGATCGACCTTGCTTACTCTATACTTGAATTTAAATTTGATAAGTTAGTAGGTTTATTTGGTAGAAAAATGACCTATCACGGACAAAGGGAAGTGTTGATTATCGACCACACTATGTGACATAAACATTAGGATAGGTTTATATATCTTGCATTTGATAGAATCTAGGTTCAAAGTACTCTACCAATCATGTTACACAAATGTCCCCAAATCTTAGCTTAATATAGTTTAATCTCTTACTTTGCATGTCTAGTAGTTTACAAAAAACCCAAAACCATAGTTGCAACATTGACTATTCCCGACATGCAATCTGATTGACGACCCGATTGCAAGTTTTGTGTAGTAAACTTTTAAATTCCTAGTATCTCTGTGGATGACCCCGGACTTGCCACTAGCCACCATTTGGTAGTTCCGTGAGCAATAATATAAATTTCTATCTTTGATCTCTCAGCACTCCGTGGGTTAGTAGATTCTCCCATGAAAAGGCCGATTTATTAGCGATGCCACAGAGTGCGGATCAAATTTTAGTGCTGCTGCCGAGAAAGCTAGTTTAAAGATCCAATTGTTAACTTGCATTACTAGTTGGTAGAGTAGTTAGTGTTGATTTTATTTTGTAGCTTTAGTTTGTTTTTGTGTTGAGCTCATTCAATAGTTATTTCGTTTACTTCTAATCTGTTTGCTGGTGTTTCTCTTGTGACTGAGAGTGTTTAGTTTATTGTTTATGGTACATACTTGTACCACGAATTTAGTAACTCTACACTATCTATTGGAAAATGCAGGTGGTCGGAGATGGAGAAGGAGGAGAACTGGAGGAGAGGTTCCACGAGGACCAGCTAGTTTTGAAGAAAGAGTTGAGATAACAGAAGACAATTGGAAGCTTAGGGAGTTGATGGCTCCAAATTTGAAGAGTCAACCATTTTGATTGGTCTTCCTGCCTTTGCCACTTATTGTCACTTGTGAGCTGAAGAGCGGTATGATCCAATGCTTTCCCACTTTCCATTGGATGGCCGGAGAGGACCCGAAGAAGCACCTCTCTGAGTTTATCTTGGTTTGCACCAATATGAAACTACTGGGAGTGTCGGAAGAGGACTACAATTTGAGGTCATTTCCTTTTTCACTGGGAGACGCAGCCAAGGATTGGCTCTATTACCTTCCATTAGGCTGCATCACTTCTTTGATGGACATGAAGCAGAGGTTTCTCAAGAAATACTTCCCGGCTTCAAAGTCTGCGGATCTGAAGAAGCAACTTTCCAATATTTCACAACTAGTGAGCGAGTCCTTGTATGAGTACTTGGAGAGGTTCAAGCGACTATTTTGCTAGTTTCCCCTATCATCCATTCAAGGAACAGTGAACGGTGAACTCTTACTTAACTTTCCATATATGAACACTAATGAAATGGTTTGACTTTAATTGATCATAGATGAACATTTACTTGACTTTCCATATATAAACACTAATGAAAATGTATGATCTTAACTAAGGAAATATTTCCATATATATAGTAACAATAATAATTTTAATAATTTATTATTTACCTTGTTTTTAAAAAAACTGAATTTTTGAAATAAAATTTTAATGCAGAATTTAATTTTCAAAACTTTATAAATATAAAATTTAAAGGGCTTATTTCAGCCAAATACAAAATCAGCCCAGACATAAATCCAACCCTACCACTATTAATACTCAAACCCTACCACTATTCATATACTCTAACCCTAATATAACCCAATTCCTCTCTCTTTTCTTCCTCTTCAGATGGGCCGCCACCTCATCCTAATTGTCAGACTGATTGCCTCCTCTTCAGACCACTCATTTCCGCCTCCACCTCAGACCATTTGTTTCCCTCCTTCGATCTCATTGTCTCAACCTTAAAGATTCCATCTCCTCTTCCTCATACCACCTTTTTCCATCCTTCTATTCCATCGCCTCCACCTCAGATGTGAGATATGGACGGACTTCCAAGCTATGATCTGTCGAAAGTAGAACCGGCATTGATTCTCCTTTCGGTAGTTTTTTTAATTATGAAAATACGAGGTGCGACATCGCACCAGCCTCATCAATTTTTTAACTATGGTTTAAACTTTTTTAAATATGGATATTTGATATGTAATGTCGCAGTTGCCTCACATTTCATTTTTTACTATGGTTAAATTAGACACGACGCCGCCCCACCTTTGTTTCATCACACTTTTTACCTCAGTTATATTTTTAAAAAGCCAAGGTAAAAAATACTTTTTATCTCAATTATGAACCGCGGTAAAAAAATACATTTTTTTACTACGCCCACATTTACCTCGGTATTTTTATTGTTGAAAAACAAGGTAAAAACCCGTGCAGAACCAAGGTAAAAGGTGTTGTTTCTTGAAGTGAAAATTTCCTGCACCCAAAAACATTCAAACCAAGCGTAATATTGTTCTAGCTTAAAATCCAATGACTATAAAATCCCTAAAACATCACCAATTTGACAAATGCATTCTAAAAATCACATGGAAAATTTCACAACCTACTAAAACATAATTAAGCTCCATTTCTTTATTGTCGTCCTCACGACTTATTTTTCATGCATTTTCAATTCTAAGAAAATTTAACCGGTGGGTCTCCAAAATCACCATCTGCGACTCCACTCACAACCACGTCCCTATGGACGGGTCTCCACATTATACGAGGTTTACATCTTACCTTAGGTGACACATACCAAACCAATTAATCATTCACAATTGTCGATACATTCTTGTTTATTTTGGGCATAGGAAGGGGTTTAGGAGGTTTAAGCTCCTTAGCCCCCTTCCTTCCCCGTTGTCCACTGCATATTAGTGCTCACATTTGAAAGACAAGCATTCTTAATAACACAAGGAGCACTAACATCATGCAAATCAACATTTGTATCATCAACATTATCATTCAAGGAAGAAAGAACATGCAAGGTTCCGATACTAGGTAGCTCATCATCATAATCACTATTACCAACCTTAGCTAATGTTGACTCCTTAGCGTTTTCCTTGGGTTTAGGAGGTGGTCTAAGAAGTTTTAATTCTTGGCCATTCTCCACGAACGCATATTAGTGTCCATAGAAAAGCACTCCATAATAGAAAGATTATCACTAAAATCACGCATGGCATAAATGTCATCAACATCATCGTCAAAATCAAAGTTCAAAATATGCTTTCTCTCATAATTCTCGTCAAGACTCTCATCATCATCAATCATGCAAGACTCATCAAATTGACAAATTCATCACATAAGTTCACACCATTGCATGCAAGAGAAGAAGTAGAGGACTCATGTTTAGATTTGTAAATGTCAAAACCGAATTTATCAATGTCATATTCTAGGATCAATGTTCCCAAGTGGACATCTATTTTAGTTCTTGATGTTTTCAAAAATGGTCGTCCCAATAGATTTGGGGGTGCAACACATCTAGGACATAAAAGTCCGTCGGAAACACAAGATTACCCAATCTAACCATAACATCCGTAACTATCCCCCTAAGGCTTTCTTGGGAATGATCTACTAGATGGAATATCACCCTAGTGTCCCTAAGTTCACCTATATCAAGTGTCTCAAATAGGGTATAGGGATAACATTGATGGAAGCTCCTAAGTCATCCATACATTTCTAATCAACTTACCACCTAGAGAAATAGGGAATAAAAACATGTCGGGATCATCATATTTTTTAGGAATATTTCTAAGGGCTAAAGTGGTGACTCCTCCTATCACTACAAGAAAAATAACTTATCACTTCACCCCTTTTACCTCGGTCTTTTTCACCCTAGTGTCCCTAAGTTCACTTCACCCCTTGTGATGTAAACCCAACTAAACCTAGCAATCAATCAACCAAAACATAACTTAAACGTGTCAAATGCATGCTTTTCGGTGAAGATCATGACTCTAGAAGCAAGTGTTGCCTAATAGATTTAGCACATTTGTTAGTAGCTTTTGTATGGTTAACTTCTAGGTTTAGGTGAGTTTACATTATAAGGGGTTTGGATAGCCTTCGTTGGTTTTCTTGTCTAAATCACTCTTTTTGTAGATAATTTAAATCTAATGGATTCTATGTCCTTATGAGCATCTAGATCCTATTTTGTGAGCTTCATTGTAGATCGCTCATAAGCTCTTCAGAGTAGACTTAGTAAAGGTCATTCGCAAGAATGGTAGAGTATTAAAGGTCATTCGCTAGGATGGTAATAGGCCGAAGGCCATGCTCTTAATCGTGGTATTATATGAGATGCACTAAATAAGAAGAAAGGAGTTAAAGTTCGGATTACTTAGAAGATTGGCATGGCTCGTGCCCTATTACACAGCTCGTGCCATACAAAATGGTCGTGCAGCTAAGTACAGGTGCAGATCACGTGCTATTGCATGACCTGTGCCCCTTAACCTGAAGATCCAGTCTGCGCCCCTTGGACATCTACACAGCCACACCATCAGAAGATGAAGAATTCACCTCCAGTCTGCAGCTCGTAAGGAAATGCACAGGTCGTGCCGCTCAATTGACCAAAATGCCTTTCCAGTCTAAGGCAAGGAACCTTGCCAAGTCAGCGGCTCGTGCACTATTACACAGGTCATGCGCCATAGGCCGTGTGCTATTGAACGTCCTGTGCCAACATGGTTGGTTGGGTTTTCCCTTGTTTTAGGCCTCTTTAAGGCATATTTCCCACCTACTATTTAAGAAGCACTAGTCTACTAGGATTTAGAAGTTAGAAAGAGAGCCTTCATTATTGTAATTCTATTCTCATAGATTCTAAGAGTAGGTAGGGAAAAAAGGCAATAACCAATCTCTCTTCATTTAGTATTTCCTAGTTTTGTTTCGAAGGGCATTAAATCCAATGGTAAAATTGGGTTCACTACTTTGGGATTAGTTTATTTACTTCAGGATCTCATTTTTATTCATGATTTGGTAGAGATTTTGTGAGATTTTAGGTCTTCTAATGTGTACCTTTATGCATGCGCTAGCTGATGCATTTAACACATTTATTATCAACTTTTGTTTGGTTGATTGCTAGTTTTAGTTAGGTTTACACGACAAAGGATTTAGATGGACATTATTGGTTTTCCTATTTAAATCTTGAATTTTGTATACCTAATTGAAGCTAATGGACACTTTGTATTCATGTACACAAAGATCTTCCTTTGTGATCTCATTAGTAGGTTGCTCATGAGTACTTTTTCATCATATTTTTGTAGAAGGCCATCCACGAGGGTTGTAGAAGATACTTGAAGGTCGTTCGCAAGGATGGTAGAAGATATCTAAGGTCATTCACAAGGATGGCAGTACATTGAAGGCCACAGACTCTAAAGCATGGTGGTAGAAGGAATTGAACCCGAGAAAGGCGGATTAAAAGTTTAAGAAGGCCAAGAAAGAAGCTGAGAAATTGTAGTCCTAGAGTTTCATGGAATTTTGAGAACGATTCAAGAAGAATCAGCCTTTTTGGCTGGCACCATTGGATTTGTCTTTTTGAGCACTGTAAAATCAACCACAAGAACTTTCAAATTAGACCAAC
This sequence comes from Rubia tinctorum, assembly GCA_032355605.1. Classification (NCBI taxonomy): domain Eukaryota; kingdom Viridiplantae; phylum Streptophyta; class Magnoliopsida; order Gentianales; family Rubiaceae; genus Rubia; species Rubia tinctorum. The sequence goes on along the minus strand of JAULKM010009064.1, from coordinate 18,056 downwards.
GGTTAATCTGTAGCGGAGCAAACAAATTAGCCGGCCAACCAGCCGACATGGTCCGTGCATAAGGATAGAACAATCCTTGCAAATTTACACGGGCCTTGCAAAGGCCCTTGAGTGGGTCATGCACGTCAATGTAGGTCAATGCATGGGGTTCCAATTTCACCTCCAAATGGCTAAGTATTGGCACGAGCCGCTCCTTTTTAAACTGCTTGTGCCGTTCCAAGTCCCAAAAGTCAAGACTAGCCCACAGGATGTGAAAAATAGCTCGGGTCGTGCTGATTTTCTGAGCTAAAAGACCTTATAGCCAATGGGCTGCACAAAACAACACGGGGCGCTCGAATCAGGAATTCCAGATGAGGCACCAACCCACGGCCAATGTCAGTATGTGCGGCCCGCGCCTTACGAGGCTGCACGGACTATTTTACATGGACCAGCATAGACACTAGCCGTGCAAATTGATGCTGCTAGGGTTTTTTGGCTATTTTATGGGGGTTTTTTAAGTCCTGATTCCCTACTACTATATATATGAACCTTTGTCTACTAGGGTTTAATGTTAATGCCCATTTTTCATCTTCAAGAGTAGGCTAGAGAGAGAAAATACTCTTCCTTCTCTGTAGGTTTTTTTTCTTTCTTCTCTTTATTTTTCATTTGCCCAAAAATGTTGAATCCAATTAGATACTTGGGTTCAATACTTAGGAAGTAGTTAATTAACTTGGGGATCATATCATGCATTCATGTATTAATGATTATTTTTTTAGATTTCCTAAATCTACCTATTTCTATGTTTTTTTGTGATTATTATGTTCTTGTGAATTGCATGATTGTCACACTTAGTTATCACACACAAAAGTATACTAATATGAATCTCCTTGCGAATACTCTAGATTTCAGAATTTAATATCTTTAATTGAACGGTGGATTTTGCAAACCCTAGTAAAGTCGCACAAACTGATCAAAAGTAGCCCTCGTGATCTTGAACAACTCAAGATAGGTGAAGCTAACAATCCCATAGGATTATTTCACAAATCGATGGTATTGATACATAATTAACCCACAGGATTAAGCAACAATAAAGAGCGCACAAGCAATTGAGAATATCTCAAAAATATGAATATAATGTGTATAAAATGGTGAAGAATGTCCTGGCCATACCCCTCTATTTATAGGGGTAAATCTCGGCCTAAAACCCTAATCACAAATGGAAACTGAATCGACTTATAGCAGTTTGGCTAAAACCATATCTAACTAGAATTCCTAAAAAAAATGCAATCTACTCAAATTCTTCTCCAAGTAACCTTGAAGAATATTACCTTTTCTATCTTACCAAATCTAAGTCTAATCGGAATAAAACTCAATATTTTCCAAACCCTAATGGACTGGGTCGAAAATAGCTCTTCAGAAGCCCACACAGCTGAGTTATGGACTGAATTAAATAATGTTACAATAGTTTACAAAGATCACACTACCTCATTAAAGACCTGGTGGGAAAAAATAGTATAGTTTTCTTCACGATGTCTTTAGTTAATCGACAAGCTTGAATAATTAATCCAAGCCCTAGTCGATACCCCCCAGGAAGGGAAACCTAGATGCGCTTAGGGTAACAACGGGTCTGGATCCACGTGGGTATGTGCACGTAGGTTGTTATTGTTAACGTTACGATCGAACATGCACTAGTAAGTCGATGAGTTGGTCCGAAGGGTAGTGGGTAAAGATAGCTAAAGTAGCAAACTCGGGTTAGCTTTGCAACCCTAGAGCCATCGATAAGGTGTTTCACCTCCTTTGCCTTTTTGGGCCTAGTGAGAACCATTGGTGGTTTAGTGCCCGGGACGTAATCGTACGGGGGAGACTCAGATCTGCAAGGCAGGCAGGGCCGTCATTGCACTTCCCTAATTACGGAGGCGGTGCCGATGCAAGATTACATGTGCACCCTACGTGATAGGTATGGGGAAGTGTTGACCATCGACCACACCACGTGTCACAAACACTAGAATAGGTTCATAGTTCTTGTATGTGATGAAATTAAGGATCGAAATGATATTAATCATGTTACACAAATATTCCCCAAGTGCTAGTTATATAGTTTATTCTCGTGATCAATTGCATGCTAGTAGTTTAAGTAAAAACTCCCCCCCCCCCCCATGCTTGGTTTACCAACACTGATTATTCCTAACATGTGACCTGATTAACGACATGATCACAGTTGTGCGTAATTGATTATTATATTCCTAACATCTCTGTGGACGACCTCGGTACTTGTCACTGTCTACCAATCTTGGTAGTATAATAGTAGGAACGGGAGAAACAATACAAATCTCTATATTTGACCCTTAATACCTAGCCTCCTCTCGGTTCAATTAGTTAGTGGATCTCCTGTGGTTCGTTGATCGAATTAGCTATGCCAGGAGGGGGCGGGTCATCTTCCTATCTTATATGTTTATGAATATCATGTTTGATTTGATCTTTATATTCTTGAAATGATGTATGTCAATTATACTCTTTGATGCACCATTATTGTGTGTGACATGAATCGTGTTAGGCTTTTTTGCTCCCTTGGGAGTGTCGGTTAGGATGTTGTGGGTTCACGAGTCCTCGGCTATGTGAGTGTATGCATATAGGACCGTGAGAACCATTCCGATTAGTAGATCCTAATTTGACAGGATGGATTGTACCCTGATAGGGGAGGCATGATAGTTTGTAGCAAGTAGGATTGTAGTGTAGCGACCATTGTCGTTTCAACCCTAGAGTCATCATGAGATGCCAATTTATTTTCCTCTAAAGGCCTAGGGAGAAGCCTTCATAGTAGAGTGCATGTGATGTATTTCTTTATGGGGAAAGAGGAGCGCAGCTTGGTTCGATCGCACACTGCATTTTCCTTAATTACTGAGGTGGTGTTGATAAGATGAACGTAGACACTTTTGTGTTACAGACATTCAAAAGTGCCGATTGCCAACCACACTATATGACATAGACATTGAGATAGTTTTATATGTCTTGTATGCATGCGATAGAATCTAGGATCAAAGTCTTCTACCGGTCATCTTACGCGAATATCCCAAGGCGTTGCTTAATATAGTTTGTTCTCTTGCTTTGCATGATTAGTAGTTTGTTTGATAAATCCCCCCCCCCCCCCCCACCAAAATCTATGCTTGCAACACTAGCTATTTCAAACACACAATTGGAGTGACGCCCGATTGTGTGTTTTGCATAGTTAACCTTTGAATTCTAGCATTTCTGTGGATGATCCCAAACTTGCCACTAGCTAATGTATGGTAGTTAGTAGTGAGTACGGGAGCAACATATAAATCTTTATTTTTGCATCTTAGCGCTTTGTGGGTGAATCTCCCAAAAGTATAAACCCACTGAGTGCGGATCACACCGGTTAAGTTTCAACCGCTGCTGGTATGACACGTGAGCACCAGTATTTATTTACACAATACAAGTGTATATCATAACCAGTGCTGGAAAATCGGTGTTTATGGGGCTGTTTTTCAGTAGTGAAAGGTAAGTGAGAACTACTACAGAAATACATATAAATAAAGCTATGCTTACTTGAGCGTCAAAACTCCCTCCTCGAGATCCACCTGGGGACATTTGTAAGTACTCGAAGAAGCATGGACCCACTTGGATATGATCCGGGTAATATCGTTATTAAAAAAGAGTCCCCTGTGTCAATTTATATAAAAGAACATGAGTTATTGTCAAGTACAATTCTGACTGCACGATAGTTGGTGGGAGGCCACATCGTGTTTGTATCACCTGCATTTTGGGCCGATATTGTGGCAACGCTCGCATATTTGAATTCGGCCGTGTCAGCCGGTTTTCGGTCGGTTTGTCTTCGATTTACTTTTTTGGACTAGAGCAAATTTTAAATGGTGAACATCAAACTGATTTGGAATTCGTGTTTTTTATTAATCGGATTTGAATGGTATTAACTACTTAAATTCTATTCTAGTTATTAGGGTTTTTAGAGAACACATTAATATAGTTAATAACTTGACACATTAATATAGGGTTTGGAAGTGAGGTTTGTATTTGATATAATCATAATTGTTTAAAAACAATAGTAACTCAGTTCCATTAAAAGAAATACTGTTATTTATGATCTAATATAACTTCTTTTTTAATTGAAACCTAGGAATTATATTTCACATGTAACTACATATATTTTCATTCGGAACAACAAAACCAGGAATAATTGTAAGACCGGTCCTAAGATGTAATTGAAGGTGAACATTGTGAAAGTCATGAGGAATGATTGAGAGCTTAAGGATGAATTAGTGAAATGGATTTGAGTAAAGATGACTCTTAGATTTGGTTACTTTGTGATCATGAATGACGAAAAGGAGAACATACATCTAATGGCCATGGGAAGCAAATCTTTGAAAGGGGATCAAAATGAAATCGCCATCTCTTTGGCACCACTCCTCCCACCTGCTCAAGATATGGTAAGAGCACATGATTTCACACCAACAAAAAGGCACCACTGCTGACATCATCTGTATCATTTCAGAGGATTTTTGCGGGCCCCACCATCATGGCCATCACCCCAACTTCCCTTTTCTTTTCTTTTTTTGAACGCCAGAATTTAAGACGGATAAATTTTTACGAAGAAAATTAAATTTAAGGAACTAAGAGTTATTGAATATTAGGTTATGTCTCGCAAGTTTACGGTTTAGTGAAGTGAAGTGAATTGAACTGAACACGTTTGAAAAGGGGTTTTAAGTTAATGAAACATATTAATGAGAAAAACTGAACTTGAAGGTGTGGCATTATTATAAAAATCGTGCGTATATTTTTCTCGACGTATCTTTGCGAAATCTTTCATCCGAATCATAATCATTTTTATACGTTTAATTTATCATGTCCTATTAAACGGTGACACATAAACCACAGTTACTTCAAAAGCGCATGCATTTAAAGTAAGTAATGGTAGTTATTTATGCTAACTACATGCTTATCTTCATTTAACTTCCAATTTAATTTTGATTTAATTTTTTATTAGTTGATATCATAAGTTCATATAACTTTTTAAATGATTCATGAATGATGTCAAAAAGTAAAATGATAAATTTGGGATTTACTAGGGCAAATTTAATACTTCTTCCGTCCCAACAAAAATAACATATTTACTTTTTTTACGTTCTCGAATGATTATGTTTAATCGTTAATATTTCTAGTTACGTATAACATTTTTTATATAAATAAATTGATATTTGAAAAATAGAGATTAAAATGAATTTAACAATATCTCAAATGATACTTTTGTCACTCCCTCCGTCCCAGATTAAACTGCACACTTTCTATTTTCGCCCGTCCCATCATAAATTGCACACTTTCCAATTTTAAAAAAGTTTGACTTGAATACTTTTATGAGATGACAAACATACCCTTATAATTAACAAAATTACAAACTCAACCATTCTAATTGTGGGCTTATATCCCTAAACCCAAAATCTATATCCCAAAACAATACCCTAAATATGATGCTCATCCTTTATCTTGATAGATCAAAGCTACTTCTCGTAAATTTTCACAATCACCCAATGTATAACCCTACTTAACTGCCGCCTCCATCGGATTTTTCTGCTCCGGTTGATTGCTATACAGAAATCCCCGCTGCCGTTCGTGCAAAGCGGCGATTGGGTGCAACGACGACGAGCGATGAGAGCAGGATTACAAGCGATGGGAGCGACGATGAGCGTTAAAAGATGCGATGGCGGAGAGAAGAGGAGCGGCAACGACGAGGAATACATCGACGACGACGTGATGGCTTGAATGACAGCGAGGACTCCGGGATGACGTTGTGGACTATGGAAGTGAATGACGATTTTTAATGGGTAAAAGTGGGTTATTTGTGATGATTTATTTGTAAATTTTGATTCGATGTTGTGAATATTAGCATCAATTGAGTTGTTTGAGGAGTTTGAATGCTGGTGGTGGCTAGTTGTAGGTGATGTTCCTTTGGGGTATTGCATTGGGGAAGATGGAGAAGATAGTCATTTTACTGGATCCAAAATTCTGACACTTTTTTCTCCCTCTGCAGTTTAAGTTGGGATAGAGGGAGTATATACATTGATGCAGGGCGAATTGCGGCGAAAATTGAAGAAACAATTGATCACCGTAAATGTTCAATACAGTTTTCAACATAACTTTTGCGTTCGGAGTCAGAATCAGGCGAGGCCGGATGCGTTGGAACCGTCTTAACGAGACAATTAGGATCCCTCTCCATGGACGAGGAAAATAGCCAGAATCGCCATTTGAGGTCGTTTTAGGCCTCGAAACTGCAATTTACTGTTTTTGAGTGTTTTTCGATTCCCTTTTAATTTCGGAAATAATTATGAATTTCCTTTTATTTTTATTTCCAAAATTCTTTCACTATTTAAAAACCTCTTGTACTGTTCAGATTTTTAATTCATTCATAATAATATTTCGAGATTATTTTCTTTCTGTTGGATTCCGGAACCAAAACCTAGGGTTTGTGCTTGCAGTCCTTAATTGTTCTTCAAGATTCGTGCTTGCGGATCTCTTTGATTTTCTGACTGCGTCATATATAAATTTATATTTTGATTCAAAGTTTACAAAGTTTGACCTGAGAAAAAAAAGAAGTAAATGTGTCATATTTGTTGAAATGATGGGAGTACTTTGAATGATTATATAAGAAAAATGTTGTGAATAACAAATTATTGGGAGATTTATCAAAAAAGAAAGTAAGAAGTTATAGGTGGAATAGATGGAGCTTGAACATAAATGACAATCTCACAATACTTGACGACATGGCACAATTTAATTGGATGCATGACATGCCGGAAAATGAAAATCCCTTTCTTCAATCCCCAAAACAGAGTAAAAAGGAAAGCTTTCTCCCACGCTTTTGTCCTTGCCAAAATATAAAGAAAAGAATGGTCATATCCCGAAGAACCAGCCATGTCTCCATACCAACATTTTCTTTATCTCCCATTCATTAGCTGTACTCTCGTGTTATCTTTTTATTGAGCTAATTAAGGCATTGTTGCTTGCCTTGTAATTCAAAAGCCAAGCTGGCTTACAAACTTGGGGAGAGGATCTTCTGGTCAGATCTTGCTTTGTTGGTTGTGGATTTCGGTGGGTCTTTTGTCTAATTGTCTTCAATGCATCCTACAATTTCATAGCCCCCCTTCTCTGCACCAAAACAACAGTTACACAAACCTTTTCCCCTTTCTCGCTGGTCAGCCACAATGGTTATGGCAGCAACCGAGTCTGCGTTCCATGTTTTGGCCGTTGATGACAGTGTGATAGACAGAAAACTGATTGAGAGACTGCTCAAGACTTCTTCATATCAAGGTATGCTTCACTCGCCGTCTCTTTCAAGATTTTGTCTTTTATCAGTCTGAAATTCGGTTGCTTTTGGCAGTGACCACCGTGGATTCCGGCAGCAAGGCCTTGGAAATCCTGGGATTACACGATGATGAAATCACTCATCCTTCAGTTTGTCCTCAACACAATCAGGTAGGAATGTGGGATTGTCAGCTTTATAGGGAATTTTGTCTAAATGGTTTGTTTCTGCAGGAGTTGTTGGAAGTAAATCTTGTGATCACAGATTACTGTATGCCTGGAATGACGGGCTATGATTTGCTTAAGAAAATTAAGGTAAATTAAGCTGCTCTTCCAAATTTGATGTCATATGATATATTCCATTCCTAGAAAATACTCCGTATGCTTATGCTGCCCTCCTCAACTTGTTTGGGAAGATGGGCTTGCCGATAACCTACTCCGCATAATTCCTTCATGTTTCCGTTTCACTCTTGTCTTTCATGTCTGGATGTTTACTCCCTCCACGAAATGACAGTTTGCAAAAACTGGAATGGTCACAAGTAACAGAACACCCCCTCTGGAACAGAGGAGTTTTTGTGTGTTTGGATCTAGAAATCTTACATGGCTTTGCTAAACCTGTGATATTGGCAGGAATCTTCATCTCTGAGAAACATACCGGTTGTCATAATGTCATCTGAGAATGTCCCATCGAGAATAAGCAGGTAAAATTGCGTTGCTGGACGATTGAGAAATGTGTAGTCCGATTCAAGAATCTTATTCTAGTACTTGATTTTCGGTTTCAGATGTTTGGAAGAAGGAGCAGAGGAATTCTTCCTGAAGCCAGTGAAATTGGCGGATGTCAATAAGCTCAAACCGCATATGCTGAAAACCAAGTCTAAAGAGAGCCATGATCACAGCAATCCTCCCGACGAGCAAGAGACGGAAGTTTCAAGCACTGCAGCACCATCATTGCCAGCAGCTACATTAGAATGCCAGTCTCAAGAATCAGCAGCAACAGATGATCCACAATCACAGTCCAATGATAACAGCATCAACAAGAGGAAAGGTGTTGAAGAAGACGTGCCTCCAGATCGAACAAGGTCCAGATGCAACAATGGCCAAGCTCTGGTCTCTAATTGATTCCAATGGAGTGGCTTCTTTTTGCCTTTGGTCCCCCCTAATATGCTTATTCTTTTTGCACCTTTTCTTTTAAAATCACACACTTGTTCTATACATGTAGGGACAGTGGCGGAACCAGGAATTTTTTTCAGGGGAGGCTGAAAACTCCGGCGTGCAGAGGCGGCGGGACGAGGCAGCTTCCGGGATCCGGCGGCGCCGCGGCGGAGACCTGGTGGCGGACCTGGCGGTGGGTGGCGCTCTCTCCGCTGAGTCCGCTCTGGCTCCTCTCTCGGCTGAACCTGCTGAAGAAGAAGAACGGAAATGAGAAAATGTTGGTTTGGACTTTAGGCTCAGTTTTGGCCCAAAGGCCCAAACCCATTTCTATTTTTTTCCTTTTTACAAATGAAACGACGTCATTTCACTAACGTGAAAACGACGTCGTTTTAGTACTTCACCAGCAAAAAAAATAGAAGGCCGCGACACGGCCTTCTTCTCCGGGCATTCGCCGGAGACGCGTCATTGCGCCAAGCTCCGCCCGCCGGAGACGCGCTCGACAGCCCGAATGGTCCTTCTACCCAGTGGCCGGAGATCTAGGTAGGGCTGGAGCCCCCCCTAGCCTACCATTGGATCCGCCACTGAAGACAACCAAGACCAGAAAATACGCACCTGAAGAAATGGGCATTGGCTTGAATATAAATTAACCTATTTTAAGCCTTTCAACATTAAGATACATTATATAATGGAGTGGGTCTCCTCACAGGCGGCATGTCTATAAGCTTATGACCAGTCCACTGTATTTTTTTCTCATACACTGTATTTTTAAAATTACAGACTAAATTTAAATTTTTTATACTGTATATTTAATATTTTTACATTGAAATACACATATTACTTGTTTTAACTTTTAAAATACAATATTTAAGTTTCATAAAAAAATTACAATATTTAAATTAAAAAATACAGTGGACTATCCATAAGTGTATGGACAGGTTGCGTTTCTTAATACTTTCTCCAAATAATAATAAATCGTATTAGAATATTAATAGATCAAACCGAAATAGTTAAATAGTTAAAATCAAAATAATATTAAATTAAATTATTTAAGCATCAAATAAAATCAATAAATAGAAAGAGTTAAACATCATATAGAAATATGATTGAAATGCATATATAATTCTACATAATTCACATAAATGCAAATATAGCCCTGTGACAATTGAAAGTACAAATATAACCCTAGATAGTTAGTGTATGTGAAATATAACATTTTTGGCAGATTAAGGCTGGAATTGAGTGAAAAGTCAATTTTACCCATCTGGAAAAAAATGTATTTACTAATTTAACCCCAAAACCTCCCAACCCTAGTGCTTCTTCTTTATTTGATCCTAATTCCAAGAACCGTTCTCCTTTATTTCACTTTGGTTGGAAGCGCTAGATTTGGGTGGCAGAGTAAAACAGAACGACTGGGCATATGGGTGGCGGGCTGAGCAATATTCGGGTGGTGGGGCAAAGCGAAGAAGTGGGTGGCGGAGCTGAGAGGAGTGGTAGGGCTGATGGGTGTCGGGGCAAAGCCTAGCAGCAGGTGGCGGGGACGGGATGGGGCTGAGGGTAGGCATGATTGATGGGTGGCGGGGACTACAAGGCAAGGGATATGGACAGGGTGTCGCCGCTAGTGAGTCCGGTGATGAGAGAGGATCTCTCTACAATGTGTCAGGCGTTCGCGGTGGAAGTTGAATCGGCGGCAGAGAGACTCATTAATTCTGTGAGTTACTCAAAAATGTTTCGATTACAGTCGGAGAAGATCAGAAAAAGAACATCATAATTCATTTCCCCTCTTTTCTCTTATTTTATCCCTTCTCTTAAATAGCAATATTTATTGGTTAATATTCTGGCCATTTATAGTGGAGCCCAGGCGGAAGAAATTTTGTTTGGTTTATGTAATTAGGGTTTTGAGATTTTGGATTTCTGTTAACTTTTGCTTACCCATGGTGGATGCTTTTTCAATTGTCCTGACTTTGATTTTGCGGAATTTGTCCGACAAGCTATACTCTGGCCATTTATAGTGTAATTAGCCTCCACTTGTTGGCTAAGGGGGAGGGGGCGGAGAAAGGGGTGTGTGATGATGCCACTAGACATGGTGAGGATGGATAATGTGAGGTGGAGGCTGATGTCGGTGTTAGTGGTGGGGAGGGGTTGAAGAGAGGAGGTGTGGTAGTGGTGGATTGGTGGTGTGGTGGCTGGTGGTGGGGCTGGGTGGTTGGATGGCGGGGCTGGTGGTAGAGCAGGTGGTGGGGCAAAGGACATTTATGTTTTTTAAAATTTTGTATTAGGTTGAAAGGGCATTTTGGTCATTTTTGGTTGGTCAATGATCGGAAATGACCAGTCAATGCCGGAATATAGGCTTTAAGGTTATAATTGCACTTATGTAAAGTAGTTAGGATTTTTTTGCACTAAAAATTATCATATGGTTATATATGCACTTTCTCAAGTATATAGGGTTTGTATATTTTAAAGAATTAAATTAGTATGTTTAAACATCAAATAAAAATATGAAATATAAACATCAAATTAGAATATAAAAACATCATATAAAAATACTAAAAATACACGTAAAAAATAAAATAGTTAAACATGAAATAAAACACTATACATATAAAATAAATATAGTTACACATCAAATAAATATAAATATAAACATCAAATAAAAATGATTAAATATCAAATAAAATACTAAAAATACACATCAAAATACTTATAAAATAAAATAAAATATTTAAAATGCACGTCAAACTATAATACGAATCATCAAACTAAAGCAATGAATCATCGAACTAAAATTTTAAAAATATATATCAAATTAAAATAGTTAAATCAAATAAAACACTAAAATTAAAAATCTAATCTAATAATCGACAATATAATAAAAACTCTGAAAAAACATATCAAATTTTAATATTAAAACATCAAATAAAAACATATGTGAATTCTAAGACATCAAAGCATGCAACAATATGTGACATTAATATCATAAATTTAAACATCAGTACTAATAAAAATCATTTCAGGCTATTGAAACACTAAGGACACATTAATTAAAAATCTAATAATCCAGCAAAAAAGAACATCACTATTCATTTTAAACCAACACAATAAAAAAATAAAAACTTCAATCGTAAATACGTAGTTACGATAACAAAGTAGTCCTTGAAATTAGGCATATCATAAAGAAGCAAAAAAGTAGACAAGTACCAAACAAATTACAACGACGAAACTAAAATAGAAGGCCCAGTTAAAAGGGCCTAACAAAATTCCATTATGTTATGGGGTCAGAAAATCCAAGATAGACATTATAATAGAAGATTACAACAATAAAACAGTGTTCCTAATCTATTAGAGTACATCGAGAAATGTCACATCGTACAAAATAACAAAACTATTACAGTAGATAGAATAAGAAACTAAGCTCAGCGTGGAGGACAAGTGGAAAGTCGTCGCCGTACCTCTCAAAGATACAATTTATAAGCCCTTTTTGCTTACTAAATACAATTAAGTAGATAGTGGCAAGTCGGGGTCGTCCACAGAGAAGAGGGATATTCCCAAGCATTTACACATACAAGGGTGCATATGAGCCTATAGATATGTACATACATATAAAAGCATGTAAAGATGGGGATTTTTGGTTGGTTGGTTTCCTAAATTATGAAAGTAAACAAAACACAACAAGCAAGGTTAAGTAACTATGCTAATCATGCAACAACCTACTAAAAAGGGTAAAAACTACAAAAGATAAAGCCTTGGGGGCAATCGATTTCTGCTTCCAACCCTGTTATCTATCCGTGAATCCACTCCCTATTCACTACTTTAAATACTTGTTGTGAAGACAAATCTTCAACCATTCTTTCATAGTAGTTTACAAGAGTGAATTTGACATCTCTAGGTCAACCTCACTAATGACCCCTTTAGTCATTCAACACCTAAATGTATCCCATTAATGGAATTAAGCATGAAGAATCAATAGGCTTGGTAACACTTATAAACACTACACCGTGTCTAAGCATTTAACCAATTCATGCATTTACACAAGATTGGCCAAGAATGTTCAACGTCCATAAACCTCTCTTATTTGCTACACAAAACATGATAAAGAATTCTACATTATCACATTTATCTAGCATTCATAAAATCATCAACAACATTAGAAGCTCTAACCCATGCTCTTGGATTTATATCAAAGGAAAGGAGAATTAGCTACTTTCTCCAAACCCTCACACATAATCATACATGCAATTCATATACTCAAACTTCTAACACCATTAATGTATTCAACAACCAAATTCAAGCACAATAAATATGCAATACAGAAAACATTAAATAGATAGAAATGATTCCCAAGACATAGATAAGGAAGTTTCAATCCATTGCTCCCAAAGGAGATTACTAAGCTACATAATAAAAACCCATAACTAATCTACAAACTAAGAAAATAAAAACAAGAGAACTAGGGTTACAAACCTAGAAAATCACAGAAGAAAATGGACTGGAAGAGATTTTGGAAAATAGGGGAAGAAAGAGAGTATTTAGAGTACAAAAAGTCCAAAAAGTATATATGGGCAGTTGGTCATCGCGACTCGCGACATATTTGTCGCGACTCGCGATAGGCATAGTACTATCGCGATCATGACACATTCATCGTGACTCGTGACAGTCAGAGAACTCTGCCCACAAATGGTGTCTTCTTTCTTGGTCTAATTATAGTTGCCTCCTCTTCCCTTCTTCAAGTCTTCCAGGTCTTCATTGTCTTCAAAATGCAATTTTCTTGGTCTTCAAATCTTCAAAGATAATCTTCGAAGTCTTAAAATCTTCCAATATTTTCCCCGTCACACAAAATTCACTAGAAGAGTAATAAGAGTGTAAAGTCGCTCTCATCTTAGAGAATTTCAAGGTAAAACTCCACATCTAGAGTACAAAAGTATACAAAAATGAATACAAAAAGTCCCCAAAATAACCGTATAAAATGGACACGTCATACACTCTAGCAAGCTACTTCCACAATCCAATGGGAATTGACATAATATGAGTCCACTAAAATTGAGAAGCGGGAAGGATGTACGTTAAGCTGAGAAAGAGGTTGTGAAAGAAGATGACAAATATTTAAAAAAAACAACAAGGCCACTTTTGAAGAAGCAGGAGTGGTAGTTGAGGAGGAGCCTACAGTTCCCTACCACGAAGGTGAAGTTCAACTCTCCACCGCCCTGCCCTAGTGCTCTATGGCGAAGGCTGATGGTAGCAACCAATAAAGATTAAATCCGCCAAGTCTTTGAAAATTTTGAGGTTAATATTTCGCTCTTAGATGTCAATGAGCAAATTCCATCATATGCCAAATTGTTTTAAAATGTTTGCACCAGGAGAAGGACTAAGCCTATTAGAAAAATAGGACAATCAAAAATAGTAGGAGTCACCACTTTAGCTCAGAAACATATTCCAAAAAAGTATGATGACCCCGACATGATTTCAATACCTATTTCCCTAAGTGGTAAGTTGATTTAAAATACTATGATTGACTTAGGAGCCTCCATCAATGTTATCCCATTTAGCCTATTCGAGATTCTTAAGATAGGTGAAATTAGGGACGGTAATAGTCCAACTAGCCAATCATTCCCAAGCAAGCCCTAAGGGTATAGTTACAGATGTTATGGTTAGAATGGGCAATCTTGTATTTTTGGAGGACTTCTATGTCTTTGATGTGATGCATGACGGAGGTACACCCCCAATTTTATTGAGGCAACCATTTTTAAAAACATGAGGGACTAAGATAGATGTCTACTTGGGAACAATGATCCTAGAGGATGACATTGATAAAGTCTGCTTTGACATTTATAAATTTAAGCATGAACTATATACTTCTTCTCATGCATGCAATGGTATAAACTTGTGTGATTAACTTGTTGGATGTAATAAATCTTTCATGATTAATAATGATGAGAGCCTTGATAAGATTGATGAGAGAAAGCATGTTTTGAGTTTTGATTTTGATGTGATGTTGATAACACCTATGTCATGCATGAGTTTAGTGATCATATTTCTATTGTGGTCTGCATTATATGGACACTAACATGCAGCGGTTGATGTTAGAGTGGCAAAGAATTAAAACCTCTTGGACCTCCTCCTAAAGCAAGAAAAAGTCTATGGAGTCGACCTTAGGTAAGGATGAACATGAATTCCAGATCATTGATAAGGAGAGTGAAGGTAAGGATGATACTTGGTAGGGATATCTCCACAAAGACATCATTGTGGGTAGAGTCAGATATGGAAACTCCGAGTATCCAATTGTAGGTTTATTCTAATTTGAATGCATGATGTATAAGTGTTGAGGAAGAAAATAAATATACGATGTTTTTCCTTGTTTTTTAGTGTTTTTAGTTGGTTATAGTTTACATGTTTGCGTTTGTGTGAAAAAGGATTTTGTTGATAATTCAAGTTTATTGTTGAGTCTAAAAATGAGTTTAGTGCTTGTGGTTAGGGGAAATAGGATTGGTTGGAAAAAGTGTTTAAAATGTAAGGCTCATGTATGAAGAACTAGCATGAGGCCTTCAAACGGCATGGTCGTGCCATGCCTCGTACGGGTCAGAAAATACTGCAGACAAGCAGAATTTATGAATTTTGGCAACATAAAAACAATTCCAATACAGGCACTTTTGCCTCTTTAATTCCAAAAAATTCTTCTTCCCCGAGTTGGTTGGTGTCAGTAGTACTACACCATTTATTAACACCTTCTTTGAGCATGAATTCATTGAAGCTTTTACTCCAAAATTTCTATTTTTGCCTAAACCATTACTACTATCTTTTTGTTTCTCTCCTAAACAACCCACTTTTGTAAGATCCTTGATTCTTTGAATCAGAATTTAGAGTACCTTATCCCATATATATAGATCATTTAACCCAATCCAAGTGCTTCAAAAACATCCACACTCACTTCACGATTTGAGAAATTCAAAATTGGACATTTTGTCACAAGGGAGAGCAACTATTTCCTTTTTATTGTGTGAACTTCATCTCCTAGCCTCCAATTTTGGGTAAATCTTTGAATTTTGTGTTTACTTACTTTTGTTGGCATTATTGTGTTGCATGTGGGAAAGCTTGAAATTTGAAATTTTGATGTTTTATGGGAGTATGTAGGTTATATGTGTTGTGCTACATTGAACTAAGTGTGGGGGAAGATTATGGTCCTTGTGTTGTGATGACATAATTTTCTATGTGTTGGGTATTTAGGAAGAATGTTTCTTGCTATGTGATATTTGATGCATAAGATTTTTATGTATTTTCCATTACAATCTTTCACTCGTTACGATAGAATGGTTCATAAAAAGAGTAGACCGGAGAAAGGAATAACTTTTTGAAGTGATAAAATGAAGCATTTTGATTAGTTGGGAGACAAGAGTCGAATACTCCCGTACCTCCAACTCCCACCATTGTGGTCAATGAGTTCATAGGATTGGCTAACATTACTGGGAGTGCGACACAGAATTGGAAGTATCTCTATAGGCCAAGGAGGACAATCCAAGAGATAAGGTTTGCATGGAAAGAGACTATGGTGGTTCTATACCAACTTGAACCCATCACCTACTTGCTAGGTCAGATAGGCCTAGAAGGCTTCCTAGAGATGCATTTAAAGATGTACATTAGGTAGACCTTAGAGTTCTTGGAAACCGTGGAATAAACATCAGACCGTGATTGAAGAAGGACCATCACATTCCACTTGGACAACAAGGAGAACACAATGATGCATAGGGAAGTTGCTCAAGTGTTTGGGTTGAAGTACGGGAATGAAGTTCCGAACACACACCAACAAGGACTCCCTTTCTCCTTGAGAAGCTTTTGGAAGAACTTGATGGGTGTGGGCAGGAACCGCTTGGGCAAGAGTACCACAGTAGTCACCAAGCTCTGTGGTACGTGCACAGGCTCCTATACATGGGATTTCCTTTCCACGGGGAAATTCCCTAATGCTCTAATTGAGATGTACAAATCCTTTGGGCAATGACTCCGGGAGGGAACTTCTATTCCAACTCGGTGAAAACATTTGTTGAAGAATGCATAAGCATGAGAAATAAGAGAGATAAAAATACACCAATGATGGAAATGGTTAGGCTTTTGGAACTATAATTTGGACATACGGCATCCCCTCACTTTGCTTTGGAAATTTTGGATCATTCGGGGATGATGTATACAATGAACAAGTTGGCAAGAGCTTCTATGATCATTACCACCGCTACAGAGGATCATTTTGTTTGGCTATATGGTAGTGTCACAGTTTGAAACATTATGGCACTTCTGCAACCCGAGCGCGCGATAATTTATCAAGAAACTGCAGTGGAGGATCTCTTCATAGCTCAAAATTTAAGGTTCGAGAAGGCCTTCTACAACACCGTATCAGCCCCGAACGTGGACATCAAGGAGGAAGATGGTGACAACTCACCTAGAGTGCTACCTACCCAAAATAACCTACCCGCTGATTTATTCCACTGATTTCATACGTTTTGGGAACTACTCAAGAGTTCAACCCAAATATTTCAAGAATTCAGTCAAGCGGTAGGTGGAATGAGTTTGCAAATGGATGAATTTAGGGCTAGTCTTGACTTTATCGATGGAACTATAAGAGCTTAGGAAGTTATGTATCCACATTATACGGTGATTTTGGGAACTTTTTTACTCATTTTGGTAGGCTTTTGTACTTTTGATACTCCATTTTACCTAAAAATTCTATTAGGAAACTTAAGGGAGACTTTTGCGCTTTATCACTTTTCTAAGGAATTTTGTGAAACAAGTTAATAATTCCAAGATTTAAAGACCATGAAGATTAATTTGGAAGACAATGAAGACCATGAATACTTGAAGACGTTTAGAAGAGATGGCTACACTTATACGATAAGAAGAAAACATTGAAGAGCAGCTTACTCTGCATGTCGCGAGTCGGGACAGGTCGCTGTCCAGATCCACTTTTTGACTTTTTGTAATATAAATACCATCTTATCCTCTCTATTTCACACAACTTCTTATCCCAAACTTTCATCTCTATAAACCCTAGTTTTCTACCATTTTCATCTTTGTTTCATCTTAATTTTATGTTTGAATTGCTATTGTTGTGTAGTATGAATTCTAGTAGCTAAACTTAGCCATGGGATCAATTGATTAAGGCTTACAAGTCCATGTATTGAGAACTATATGTGAGCTATTTAATGATTTGCTATTGTGTATTTATTGTGCTATGAATATTTGTTGTTGAATGCATAAATAGTGTTGGAAGTTTGAGTATATGAATTACTTGTTAGGGTAGGGAGAAAGTATCTAACTTTCCTCTCTTTTGATATGGAATCCAAGAGCATGAATTAGAGCTTCTAATGGTGTTGATGGTTTGATTAATTCTATATGTCAGTGATAATGTCAAATTCTTCGTCATATTTATTTTGTGTAGCAAATGGGAGAAGTCTATGAACGTTGAACGTTCTTGACTAATCTTGTGTAAATACATGAATTGGTTTAATGATTAGAAATGATATAGTGTTTATAAGTTTTACCAAGCTTGTTGATTCTTCGTACTTAATGCCATTAATGGGATACTTTTAGGCCCCGGTTGACTAAACAAGTCATTAGTT
>JAULKM010009054.1:0-14898 GCA_032355605.1 Rubia tinctorum | reverse complement strand
TAATATCTTAAATTATGTTTAAAAATAATATGAAAATTAATATTCTAAAAAATATGTGTTACGATGAATGTAGCAATATCCCATGTGATATTTTTCACATTTATAAATTTTTACAATACAAACAACATCAACTTTATTGATGAATAGTGATGTAAGACACTAAAAAAGGGACAGAGGGAGTAGGTGGTTTTTATGCACTTATTAGACTGGTGTATATAATATACTAAAGATATATGTATATGTCGAATTTAATGTGGTACTATATTTCATTACTTGGTGTGGAAATTATGTTAATTTATTTTCATGTTAGGGTATATGTTATTTGTACATTTCATTTAGAGGAGCGAAATTCTTTTACAAAAATAAATCATAAAAAAGTGTAAGTGTTATTTTTTATTAGTTATTAGAATGATGTATGACATTATAGTGTTTGCCATTATATTTTTGCGAAAATAATTATATGATATATAATGTTACTTAAGGATGACGATGACTCATATTAACCGGTTCTAGGGAAGAATTGTTACTCAACATACGCGACTACAAATGTGTTTCCTAGTCTTATCGAAACTTATTCCTACCTACAACGGACTGCTCGTCATGTGGAATTTGAAATTTCCATGTCGCTATACATGCAAAATAAAAATATCTCCAAAGGATATATTGTATTGGCAATCGAGGTCGGAATGATAAGGCTGTCAATATTAGCAATTTGGATGTAGTCCAAATAAGTAACACATTGACAAGAGTTGTGATTTCCTTTTCATGATTGTCATGCGAGAGAGTAACACAGAGGAGGATTGGAACATTAAACCATCCAAACATCCTTGACGAGGGACATACATCCACCAATTTTCAGTATACGCTGAGGGGAATAGATAGAGTAGCGGGCTCCATGCTAGGGTGAGACAAATGATAAGAAACATGACAGATGCCGAGATAGCTCTTAGGCTATGTTTATTAACAGCCCTGGAGATGGGGTTGTTGAGGTGGAATGAATAAAATATTGGAGAGCAAACCTTAAACGCACAACCTGTAAGAAGTGGCAATGAAATATGATCCATCGTCTTTTACGGAGGTTGTTGGCTAATTTATATGGATGTGACACATGTCACACCCTCATTTGTTGATATTAATTTTAATTTGCATAATAAATAAATTATATATTAATTTATTTAATTTTTGGATAATCCATTTTCGAAATGTTTATAGTTCATTTTACAAATATACTTTTACATTTTCAAAATTTATACTCCCTCCATCCCACCTAATTTATATGGGTGTGACACATGTCACACCCTTATTTGTTGATATTAATTTTAATTTGTATGATAAATAAATTTTATTTATTTATTTAATTTTTGGATAATTTATTTTTGAAATGTTTATAGTTTATTTTACAAATATACTTTTACATTTTTTCATAATATAATGCATAATATTGAAAATTTAAATTCCCTCCGTCCCAGTTTAATATGTACAAAATCTTTTTCACGATCTTCAAGAAATATGTTTGAGCGTTAATATGTTCAACTACGTATAATATAGACAAATAAAAAGTTGATATTTTGAAACTACTTATTACGATGAATCCAACAATATCACGTACGATAATATCATTGTTTATATATCTATTAAAATATGTGGTCAAATTTTGAAAGTGCTGACTTTCAAATAGTAAGTATGCAAGTTAAACTGTGAAAGAGGGAGTATATTTGTTTGTAATAAAATAAAGTCCTTTTTCATTTGCTACAATGTTTATAAAGTGTGTATTTACAGTTGAATAAAAGATTTATTTAAGATTAACTTTAATTATATTTCACTTCTTAAATAATATTTTTTCCATTTGTGTTTTAATGTTTAGAGTCTTTTATTAAATTATATTATTTAAATATTAATAAATTATATTTAGTAATAATAGTATATTATATTGTAAAAGATACATATATAAATACAATAAATAATAAAATAAGTTAATAAAGTAGGACTGGGTTGAGTTGTTGATAAAGTGTTGAAATAATATTGATTGGTTGTATAGTGGATTGTATATGTGGATGAGAGATAATATTTATTTATTAATAAAATTGGGTTGGGTTGGGTTGTTGATAAAAATGGTCTTAGACATATCAATGTGAACCTCAGTCGTTCATATCCGAGCCTGAATCAAACCATTATGCACTTATATAATGAGCGATAAGTTTACGGAAGAGGAAGGAGAGGTGGGCGAAACACAGCTGAGAATTGTTTTCACCTTGCCACCTCCAATATGTATGTTACTAGTCACCATTCAGTACTTTGACCCATTTATTTTTGGCTCATCCCAAAGCTGTTGTGCCATTTCAAACTTATCCATGGATTGTGGCCATCGATTCAACGTACAAGACGGATTGATAAAGCATGCCCTTCATTGAGATGGTTGACATGTCTCTGTGTAACCTGAATTTCCCGATCGCCTATGCCATTGTCGTAGTAGAAACGACGGATACTTATGAGTGAGTTTTTCACGCACTGAGAAGCTTGCTTGTTGATGGACCGTTCCTTAAGGTGGTAGTCACAGGTCGTGAGATGGGATTGATTAGGCCGATTGGGTAGTGTTTCCAAACTTGAAGAATTTTCTTTGTACTTGTCATATTAACAAGAGTGTGGGGCACGTGTCACCGTGTTAACAGGGGGTAAGAGGAACGGGATATCCTTCAAAAGTGGTGCATGATCACGGTTTTGCAGTGCCTCCACCATTGCTGCATACGAAACAACATTGACAAATTTAAGGGGTAATTGGTCTTGGAGTGAAGCTGCTATTAGTTACGTTGAGATAGCATGGCTCAACACCATAAGGAGAAATTTGTTTAGACATGGACGGATGAATTTCTTCATTTTTGGGACACAACTACATGTTGTGTCGAAAGCCCACATTCTTCTTTGAAAGGGTGGTTACAAACATCTAGTGGTTCACTGGATACGATATGGAGACGTGTCGACTTGCAGATAGCCGGCCAGATTACTGGGATAAGGTCATATTGTGGGTTACCACCCATCGGCCTACTCATAAGCCATGCTTCATCTCCAACATGCTTTCTCTTGTTCCTATCACCACTGTCAGTGCCAGCCTCACCAACATTGCATGATCCACCTGAAGACTGGGGAAATCAGCCAGCTTTGTTCCTGCATCTATGTCAACCTCTTCCACCCACAGGTGCTGGAATTTCAACCTCCACCTGCAAATTCATCATAGCCAGGCAGCTGGGGTGAACATTACATGTACCCTGCCCGCCCTCGACGTCTGGTGGTGACTCTACACCACAACCATCATGTTAGCTAGAGACAGGTGCTTGATCCCTAAGCTGAAATTGCAACAATGAGTGCCAGTTTTCTTCCACACGACCCAGATTGACATTTGATAAAAATCATCACTAGGCCTAGAGGAAGGCGACTCAGCAGGCACCTCCTGATCTTGCACCATAATATGCAACTGTTCCTGGACATATGCACTATGTCTTGTCGGTCTGGCCGATGCACCAACCCCTTTTGTTTTATACATCGATCTTTATCAATGGTTTTGCCGTCAATGCTCGTCTTTAATACATGAAATATTTTTTTTATTTTAATAATTACTTAATTTTAGCAGAAATATAATAACATATATAGAAATAAAATGTTAACTGATACAAAAACAATTATACATAATTTCAAACTACTTGTGAAGAAATTTATATACATATATACGTATTGTCAATATATCATCACATGCAAAAATATAATTTAAATAAGACACAAACTACATTTTCAACAACTCATATAATTTTCATCTAATATGTCATAAATAATACATTCAATATTTTCTGTACAAAGAATTATTTATTTCTATCTTTAACAAAATAAATAATAATTTAAAATTACTATCATCAAAATTTAAATTTAAATTATTATATTTATTTTGAATGTCATGTTAAGAATATTATATCTTATTTGAGTTTTACTTTCATAATATCATATTTAATTATAAATCATTTTAAAAATATTATATTCATTTTCGTATTTTATGTGAACTATATTTTTAAATATATCAATTTAATTAAAATTTAATTTTTAGAATTTAATTTTTAATTATAAATCAATTTTCAGAATAATATTTAATTTTTAAAACAAATTTCTGAAACCCTAACTCTACCCGCAGCCGCCCAAGCCCTCCCTCCCCTTCCCCCACCTGCCCAGTTTCCCCACCAGCCCAACCTTGCCATGCCTCCCTTCTCTCCCGCCCGCCCATCCCAACGCTTATCCCCATCCACCCCTGTCCCTCCCCATCTGTCGAGGCCAACGCCAACGGCAAACCCAAACATGTCAACAAAATCCGACTTAATTTCCCGAAAAACCCAAACAACATAATTTGACTCAAAATCCAGCGACAAACATAGAAAAACTAACATTTCCGGCAAAAAATTGAATTTCATTTATAAAAAACAAAACAGACATTTTCGGCGAGATTCAGGCGATGTCCGGTGGGCAGTGGTTGGTAGCAGGAGGTGGTCAGCGTTCGCCGGAGGCGGGGGTGAAGGTGGTGAGGAGGCTGACTGAGAAGGAAGGAGATGGACTTTTCTAACCTAAAGATTTTACCCCGTTCTATTATAAATAATATTTTTACCACAATAAAGATATAAAGATAAAACAAAAGATATAAAGATAAAACAATAATAAGTATACGTATTAGATCGTAACCTATTAAAATACATGACGTGATTTATCAACACCCTTAAAGTATCAAAGTGACACTGTAGGGTGGTATGAATTTTATATTCCCTCCAATTTATTAATAGTTGCATCCTATTATTTGTAATAATTTTTTATTCAAATTGTAATGTATAGAGTAATTTATATTTTTTTAAAAAAATCATTTTTAATAAATAAGCTGAACTTACATGCGTAACAATTATTTTGAAATTTTTGGTTGATGCTGATTTTTGTCTTGCTGCCGCATGAGGAAATCAACTAAACTCAAAAAATATATTTTTCAAGTCACTACTGCAAAATTCATTCTACATGACTTTATAAAATTGATAACTAGGGCTCAATGTCGAAGCGGAGGGGTATCCAATTAATTAATTTATTGTTTGTTTTGTTGGTTTGGTGAGTAAACGAACGCAAGTTGTATACTTATGAATACCTTAAAAACATTGTTTTATAGACAAATTTGGAAGCCAGGTTGAACAAACACACTTTAAACATTATTTTATGGACAAGTATGGGCCAAGTTAAAAAAAAAACACACTTTCCTATCCAACTTGTTGAAAAGTGTGTGGTTAGTTTAAGGTTCACTATCATAATGATGGTGTTAATTGTATTGATCAAGACACTATTAGTTAAGATCAATTCTCTGGCTTTCTGGTTTCTCCACTCCTCCTTGAATCACTATGATAGACAAATATATACGTGAATTAAGTGACTTTACATTAGTCAATATATAAACCTATACATTTGCTTGATAAGTATACAAAAGAGAAATTTTGATGTTAATTTTAATTGATATGAAATTTATTTATAATAACACTTGTTGGAACTGCAAAACTCATCTCAACCCACATTATTATGATATTGTTCACTTTGGATTAAGGTCGCATAATTTTAATTTTCTTGGTTGTTCCCAGAAGGCCTGATACTGACGTAGTTGGTTCCACCACTTCATACACAGGGCCCTATTGCTCTTTTAATTTTCAATGTGGAATTTGAGTTTGACACACCCAACCCTCTCAAACGAAGTATTAGATTGCATGACACAAAGTCTGTAGCTAAACAACTCCAATAAAGGATGAGAAAGATTTTAATTAAAATATCAACCATCTGAAGGAAAGATTATGCATGATGGCCGTTGAACTTTCCCAAAGACACCGACTCTCAAATGAAGTTACAGTTAATGTCGATATTCCACAATTGCGTGCGCTGAGATTCTGGACTAAGAAAATCGCACTCCTGTTGTCGCACAAAATAAGAGGAAGGCAAAGCAGAGACAACACGAATTTCCTAGAAAATATGACACAACCAAACCAACTACCAGATATATTTGTCATGGCACAATAATACTCAATCTCACAGTTGGAGCGGGAGATAGTAGGCTACTTCCAAGCGCAATTTAAAATATTTTGTTGAGAAAATGACATGTCGATAAGTAGAGCGCCATATTTTCGAAAAACGAGTACATATACAGTCTAAGTAGTACAATATAGCATGAGAGTCTGAAGAGGACAAAATGAAAATACGAAGATCGTTGTGAATATAAAAAAAGAATTCGAGTGAAGGATTGAAAGTGAGCATTACGCATAAACTACAAAGATTGGCCGACCGAATTGACAACACAAAAGTGATCCTGCCGAGTAATGTTGAGATACTTGAAGGGCACCAACTAACGAGTAACCACTAATATAAGGTTAAACTTAAGAACTCATGACTTAAAATGCCATGAAATTGATGAATCTATATTTATTTGTTGTTAATGTAAATGTATAATGGTGATTCATTTGAATTCATAAATTTAAATGCTACGAAACTGAATGAATATATAAATATTAATAGTTAATGTAAATTTATAAAGGTGATTCATGAAATTTACAAAACATAAACAATGATATAAACTATTAGAGTATATATGTATTTTTGGTAAACCATAAACCCTACCCTCTCAAAGTCTCCGCCGCCGGCTCCATTAAAGTTCCAACACCAGATCCGCTCAACCTTGCATCCACCAATGCCTCCTCACACTCCTCTCCATCTCTCAAATTGCCTGCTCTCCAATTTTTTCTTCATCGCCATAACTACTCTCTATGACGTCAGTCTATCAAATCTTCTCTTATTTCTTATGACTTGGATTCTTTCTTGGTTGCGGGATCGGCCCCTCATGAACAATTTCCACCTTCCACTGATTCGACCAAGCCGCAGTCGTCGGCCACGCTAAATCCGGCATTTGCCTCTTGGAAGAAGAAAGACCATTTGGTTCTTCTCCGGATTCAATTGACAATTTTAGTGTCACTACTTCCTCATGTTTTTCATGTTGTCACCACATTTGACGCCTGGATTATTTTGGAACAAAAGTTTCATGCGCAAACTCGCACCATTTTGATGAACATAAAGCCCCAACTTCAGACTTTTTTTTTGAAAGGTTCACCCTCCATTCTTGAGAATACGCTCATCCTTTGATTCTTAAGTCGAGTGCTCTAAATTTTTATCCAATGATGAATTTGTTGAATGCATCTTTCATGGCCTCGATGCGACATACTCTGCGTTCCCCGTTGCCTTCAACCTTCATTCAAGGATGATTTCCTCACATCAGCTTCTGGGTATGTTATTAGAGGAAGAAGTCCACATGAAGGACATGCATGGCTAGGCTCCTCAATTTGCGGCCAACTCGACCGTCCACTCTTCTTCTCAGGCATCGGATGGTTCTGTGCGACCAGCAATACAGTGCTAGATTTTTCGTCGTTCTAGTCATGAAGCTCTCAACTATTGGTAGCGTTTAAACACGTCAGAGTTCCCTGCCACCAGACCACTTCCGAACTGGTCCAACTCCCAAAGGCGTGACAGTTGGCCTTGTCAATCGACGGATGCCCGTCAGGCGTTTACCACAACTAACCAAGTGCCGCCGTCCGTCCCGCATGATCCCGCATGGTTTTTTGATTTTGGTGCTATGAACCATGTCCCCTCTGATTTCTCCAATATGTCTGTTCATTCCGATTTCACTGGTAATGACAACTTATAGGTTGGCAATGGTATGTCTCTTCCTATTATGCATTTGGGCTCATCTATTTTGCCATCTTTTAACCAGCCAATTCATTTATATAATATTTTATTTGTTCCTGATGTCTGCAAAAATATCCTTAATGTTTCTCAAATTACTAAAGATAATAATGCTTATGTGCTCTTTTCCCCTACCCATTGTTATGTGAAGAATGAACACCATTAGACACTTCTGACCGGAACCATTGAAATCGGTCTCTATCGCCTCAGCCCACAACCTTCATCGTCTAAAGATCCTTCATGTGCCCTTCTTGGCGCACAAACCAGTCTCCGAACCCGGCACGTGCGTCTTGGTCATCTTCATAAGTCATCTTTACATCGTTTAGTTTCTTATTTTAAGCTTCCCATGTCTTTATATAATTTACAAAACATTTGTGAATCTTATCAGCTCGGAAAGAGCCATAGATTACCTATTTCACATATTCACGAGTCTAGTAAGACTCTTTTTGATCTTGTTTACTCAGATGTTTGGGGCCCTGTCCCCCCGTTTCTTCATTTAATGGAAATCACTATTTCATGATTTTTGTCAATGATTGTACTAAATTTGTTTTGATGTATTTTCTCTCTAAAAAATAATAAGCTCTTCATAAATTTCAACTTTTATAGAAAATTATTGAAACTCAGTTTTGCTCCAAAATTAAACAATTCCAATCTGACTGGGGGGGGTAAATTTCTATCTATCTCCTCTTATCTTCAGAGTCAAGGTGTTTCTCATAAAGTTTCTTGTCCTCATACTCAGTCACAAATTGGCGTTGTTGAATGTCATCATCGTATGATTGTTGAAAAAGGCCTTTCCTTCCCGTCCTGTGCGCGCCTTCCTACAGTTTTCTGGGAGCACGGTTTTCATATTTCTGTTTCTATACATAATCGTACAATATCTCCCACACTCAGTCACAAGTGTCCATATGAGTCTCTTTTTGATAAAATCCTTGATTATGAATTTTTAAAAATATTTTAGTTGTTTGTGTTATCCTTTCCCACGACCATATCGGTCCAAAAAACTTAAGTGTCGTTCTTCACCATGTGTTTTTATAGGGTACAACTCTCATCATAAATGTTATATTTGTTTATATTTTACATCAATTCGTGTTTATATTTTCAATCATGTTTTTTTATGAAACCACATTCCCTTATCCTGATCATACAAACCCTATTACATTCACTCCATCTTCCACCTATGAGCCTGTACCTCTATCGTTGCTCAAACTGGCTGCCTCCACACTAGCCCTCAATCCTCCTTTGCCATCCCGTTGACTTTCCATTTCGCCTCCCCCTGAGTGCCCGGTCGACGCCTCTCCATCCGTCCATTCAGCGTCAATTTCGACATCGTCTTCCGAGTTTGGATTGCTGCCTCTAGTCGTGTCTCCGTCATCTTGGTCCACTTCGCTTCCCAGCTGTCCGTCAGTTTCGATGCCTACTGCGCCTCTCAATTCGCCGGCAGAATCAGTCTCCGCGAACAGTCCACCAACCATATTTATCTCCAGTGATCAGTCTGCGGCTATACACATACCTTCTCCTCCAACTCATTATCCCTCATATTTTCGTTTTGTTGAAAATACTCAACATTCTATGGTCACTCGCTCCAAAACCAACTATCTTCAACCTAAAGCTCTTATTTCCACTCGTCATCCGCTTCCTCCCTCTAAAAATAATTTTGAAGAACCTAAAACAGTTTCTCAGGCTTCTAAGTTACCTGAATGCAAAATGCAATGCAAGTTGAATATGCTACCCTTTTGCGTAATGAGATGTGGACTTTAGTTCCGCCTCCCCATAATGCTAACATTAATGTGGTTGTAAGTGGGTGTACATGATAAAGAGTAAAGTAGATGGTTCTATTGAATGCTATAAAGCACGTCTTGTGGCCAAAGGGTTTAATCAAGAAGAAGGTGTTGATTATGTTGATGTAGCAAAGAGAAAATATATAAAAAAATCTCACAAACGTGGAAGAATAATTAAACTTTGAAAAAAAGTTGGATTAGTAATACATTGTTTTTTAATCTTTATTGTTCATAACTCCCGAGTCTAATCATAAAGCCCGTCAGCCTCATCGCCACCTCCACCTCCACCTCTCAAGCTTATTGCTCTAAGTGATTCCTTAACAAAGTGGTCGTTATTGAAAGACGCCTTAATGATCATGCATTGATTCCTCTTTCGGAACCCGAAGGAATAATGGTTGGTGAATCACTTGGAATGTTTTTGAAATGACCATTATGGTTGATAAAAGTTGTGGGAACCATTTCTCCGTCCAAGGTACATTTTCCTTTAGTATGTTATAACTAATTACGGTTAAGTTACCTCTTCAACTAATGCACTTGTAATGTTGGCCAAGGTAAATGATCCATGTGTAGTACTAAAAAAGATCAATGGCCGGGTGACTATGATTAAGCCTCTAATGTTTAATTCGGAAAAACATGGATCACTAGGCCTAATCTATTGGATTGTGGAGTATCAACCACTGAATATTACCTATATAATCCTAATTGACAAAGAAGTTTTTGGAGAGGAATAAGATCTTCAATTTAGAATGGAGGTCTTCATAGAGTTATGACAATTTGACCTGTTCACCGCACCAATAATTCAACTGAATCAAATGTAACTATCTTGTGAACTTCCATTTGTCCTTACAAACTTGCACAATAATTATTTCTTTAATTTATTCTATTTTAGATATTTTCACATGTTATCCATGAACAAAGCCAAGTATTGGATAGAGTTACTTTGTCCCTTGCGAATTCATAGAAATGACAATTCAAGCGAGATGCGCTTGGCTCATATTAGTAGCCAGTTGACGCGTGGCCGAAAATTGATGTACATTGCCCCTTACTATGAAATCCTAGTCCGGAGTAATTCATATTCTCTTTTTTTTTTGAAAATTCAACAATATTAATACTTCATGTAGAACCCCATTAAACAATAGTGCATAATATTGAGAAGGTGTTAAAGGATCTCTTAATCACCAACCACATAGAAGTGCATTAGAAATCCTTGAAGGTGACAAATTTCATCTTATTAGTGTTGTTATCACTAGATTTTTTCCATACACTGATTTTGGTGTTTGTATCTATTATCATCACCAGAATAAAAAAACAAAGAGGTGGTTGGGAATGTGGATATTACTACATGCATTTCATTAGGAAATGTGTTATGAATTTAGTTGATAGCAACTTCCAACTATAAGAGGTATCCATACAACTTGTAAATTATATATTTCCACATTCATAAGCTTATATTTTTAAATTGTGAGCTTATTATGTCATTTCAACTTTCAGTACTTTCGAGAAGATAAAAATTCCGACAAAATATAAAATTTGGAAGAAATCCGTGAGCATTTGTCGTGGTATATGTGGTGAAGCACGTGATAGTTTTTGTTTGCCTAACTACCGAGTAACTTACTGCTTAATCATTTATATATTTTGTATAGGTTATTCTCCAAAATGTTCGTTGATACTCTCCAAGGGATATTATCTTTTTGGAGCCTTGAACTAGATTAGAAATAGAGTATCAATGGTACTGTTCATTTTGTGAGAATTTTTTGGTGTATGTTTCTTATTAATGAGATGGGTGATGATGTTATCAATGAGATGAATGATTTTTGCAGTGATAAATTTGTTTGTATTGTGCAACCAACGTGATGGTTCCCATCTAGATAACATTTTTTTAAAATTTAAAAATATATGGCATAATTTAACCAACATTGACAGAAGTTTTATCCGATTTTAGGTCACTCGAGACCAAAGTACCGATGTTGGGTAGATCTGGGGTGCTACATAGATCTAAGTGAGAAAACGAAGACTTTGGTTGCCTTTTGGTTGGTTTCAGGTCAGCCAAACTGACCATCCAATGTCGGTTGTGGTTTCGAATAAAACTTCTAACTTCGGTTATAGACAGCCGAAGTCATCGATCCAACGTTGATTGCATTTTTGGTTCCAGTTTTGGGTAAAGCTTATGACTTCAATGATTTATAACTGAAGTCGATCCACCTGACATTGATTGCATTTTTTATTTTGGGTAAAACTTATGACTTAGGTTATTTAAAACTGAAGTCAATCCACCCCACGTCGATTGCAGGTTTGATTTCGATTTCAGCTAAAACTTATAACTTTGGTCATTTACAATCGAAGTAAAAAGAGGATTTTTTACCGCACATTCTTTTACTTTGGTTATTCTGGGGAGAATAACCAAAATTATAAATGCTGTGAAATCAAAGTCCGTAGGCCATTTCTCTGGAAGTGTTTGCTTATTCTTTCGCATTGAGTTCCAAATAAAGGTAGTGACATATAGCTATGCAAAATCTAGTAGGAATAAAACTGATTGGCATAATGTCATTCAGTCAATGTGCGTTTTCTATAATATAGTTTGTGAATTAATTACGAAGATAATTAATTCAGCTATTTGATTGATTAGAATGTTTAGCTGGAAACAGCTTTCGATTTGCTAGCATCAATTATATTGGGGTTATAGTTTATTATGACTGAACATATATGATCACACACAAAATATGGAATTAGATAAAAGAGATAACTATTGGGTTTAGAAACCAGATAGTGATAATATGAGAAATGAGTTTAGAACTCATTAAGTCCAATTAGGCTAGGCCCAGATTGATTTAGGGTTAGGATTTACTGTCATGTTTACATTACGACAAACATTTTGAACAGCCAGATGACATAAACAAAATACTCCTATCATTCTCATAAAACCAACATCGCCGTAAAAGAGAAGAAGGAAAACGGGCGTGGCCGTCTGTACTTGCTGATTTGTTCTAAACTGACAACAATATAGGCGTTCTGATCGTGCTTTGTGGATACGTATAGAGAGATCGCATATGAGATTCCCATGTCCGTGATTTAACGTTTCTCCGCACGCTATAAAGGTAATCTAAACTTTTAGATAGATTCAGATTGAATACATACATGAGATCTCGAATATTGTTATTGATGTTCCGCTAAATTAGATTTAATCAATTCTCATAATTATCATTTAGAGACTTGAACACGAGTAGGCTTCAATGTGCAATAATTAATCCAAATGGTAATGGATCATCGTTTGCGAAGGGAAATTACCAGAGTATTAAACAAGCACTGTCCGAGCTGGACAGAATTCACTAATTTGTTCGTATATCTCTGAAACAAATTATCCATGAGATTCTTCCCAAAATGAGTTTCTAAAATTGGTTGGTGAACTGCTCTGTATTCGGTCGCCACATATACAGCTCTGTCTTTTGCATCATCATCACCATGAGATCCGGACTCATAGTTTTCATCCCGGCGAGTTCTGAAAGTGTGGATTTTCTGGAGTTCAAATGTGCCTTCGTTTTCTATCACTTGCTTTGCTTCATGCAATGAAGGCGCGTAGAAGGGCAGATTGAATGAATTCAATTTCTCTTCCCTGTACATTTCGTGCCAATCAAATTAGTAACACTGTAACAGCAACATTCATCCTTTCTGTCCCCGATAAAGTTGTACACAATATTTTGAGAAAAATGCTTTTATAACCTTATCTAATTAATGTTAGTGCCAATATAATATTTTAGTGTTTGAAAGTGTCCCAAATAATCACTGTAAGTACCAATATAATCATCTCTGGAAACTTTTAGCCAAAATTTTGTAAAAATACATTTTTGCCATGCTGAAAAAAATAAAATTACTAAAAAAAGAAAATGACTTTATTACCCTTAGAGTCATTAATACCCCAAATATTGCCGCTGGAACACAGCTGCACCGCTTCCGTAACAAGTAGGGTTATATCATCACATTGTGAAACTGATAGGGTTATATCAACACATTCATAAAACTTATAGGGTTATTATATCAGTACATTCGCAAAAAATGTAGGCTTATATCAGCACATACTAAAGAATATATGAGTTTTGATAATATTTTGTTTATTTTGTTGTGTTTAGTCTGGACTTATGCTTGGATGACCTTTGGTGTTGTATGTGGTTGTTATTTTGTTATATTTTTTGACCTAGGATTTTTAATGTTGATGAGCTTTGAAATTAGACTACAATATGTGATAATGGTGTTTAATATGAATGATGGTAATGTGATGTCGAATTTTATGGTGCATAAGATGTTATAATGTGATAATGGTGTATATGATGATGTGATCGCCCGTTAATGTCAGCCAAGTACCACACACTTAACTTTTATAATATGTTCTAATTTAACCTTATAATTTTTACGAATATGCTGATATAACCTTATAAGTTTTAGGAATGTGCTAATATAACCCTATCAGTTTTCATAATGTGCTGATATAACCCTACCTATTACAGCGGTGATCCGGCGGCGGTCTGACGAACTGTAATGGTAAATTTGTCAACTCAAATTCAGATTTAAACACTAAGGGTATTTTGGATATTTTACATACAGTCAACGTCGGAAAATAGAAGTCAATCCCGGAAATAGGGTCTGGCCGGGGGTTGTATTGACACTTACATCAACTAGTTAGACTTATTTTTGCACTAAAAATTATCTGAGAGTTATATTGGTATTTAGTTATATATGTAGGGTTATATTGATATATATCCCAAACATTTTTCATAATTTTCTATAAACAAGTTTAACAGTTAATATCTTTAACTACTGATATTAATGCATAGTGCATGAAAAGTTAAAATTTATAAACTATATATTATAACCGAGTATCACATATATATAATTGTATAGATACATATAATTATTTAAATTTATGGAGAAAACTTAGGAGAACACTTTCTACCGATGATGTTGATATAGATATAAACATATCAAACGCACAATAATATATCTTCCAACTAATATAAACACAATAAATATAAAGATGTTGATATTGATATAACTATACCAGGCATACAATAGTATCTTCCCACTAATATAAACACAATTAATATAATGATGTCGATATATAGTATATATAATAATTATACCAGGCATGCAATAATATCTTTCCACTTATATAAACACAAAAATATTGGTATGCAAAAGCACAATATTTAATTTAAAAATATACTCCCTCCGTTTTTCTATGTTTGACACCATAGGTTTAGGTGTTGTTTTTTTTTGCAAGTTGAAATGTGTGGATGAAATTGAATGAGGAGAGTAAAAAAGTTTAATGAGTGGTTGAGAATGATGTACT
>JAULKM010009045.1:0-14899 GCA_032355605.1 Rubia tinctorum | reverse complement strand
ACTTTCTTTTGGTGGTGGCCTCACAGGTTTTGGTTGGAGAGTCATTAGTGAAGCAGAGTGACCCGACTAAAGGAATAGCTGAACTCTTCGGTAGGGATATTTCATGCTGAAGAACAAAGGCTCAAAAAATTGGAGAATGTATTTCAGTTGTCGATTCAGAACCACAGAAACAAAGGTGGTTTTGGCAGTTCGTAATCTGTACTACTTCTCCTCATGTTGTATCCCTAGTGTTCACGTCTTTCTTTGTTTCATATACCGTGAAATCGATAGCTTCCTTCAGTCTTTACTTTAGAATCGAAAACGGCCATGAAACTGGTTTCCCCTTCATCCTTGTTGAATTGATTTATTTAGGGGAGGAAAAGAAAAAGAAAGATGGTCAATATAGTGAAGCTAACCAAAGTCAGCTCTGAATGTTTTTCTACATCCAGTGATATCGAAAGCCAATCATAAAACCTTTGGTTGTACTCTTGACTTCTGAGTGGCAATCTTTTCAGTGCTTTTGCAGTGTCATTAAACATGTCATGTTAGAGGCTCTGTTGCCTTCTTCACTGTTCACATCTTCCCTATATGCAACAATACAGTGGCTGTATAGATTTTGTTTATTGAAAGCATAATTTTGTATGAATGAAAGTATTCAAAACGTACTCTAAAGGGATTCTCCTTGTATGAATGAAAGCATAATTTTAGATCGACTAACTGTTATACGTGGTTATTTTATAATTGATTTAACTATTGAGATAATTGATATTTGTTTTTTTATTTATTGCAATAAAGTTTTTATAATCTTAAAAAACTTGAAAATGTATCTTGATGTATAGATAATTATAATATGACTCTAAACGTTATTGAAACGAGATTTTTCATGACTGGTCATACCGTTAAGCAGTCTAACTAGAGACACTCCTATCTAACAAATATCTCATGTTATCCCAAGCACTATATAATAGAAATTGTTTGATTGATGCTGTCAACGTGGAATATTGAAGTCATTTTTACTAAACTAAATCCAAATTGCTTATAAATAACATACTAATATTATAATATGTTTCTTTACTATATACTCCGTATATAATCAATCATAATATATTAATAAAACTGTTAATAGCAATCTGAGGTATAAATAGCAAGGAGGCTGCCCGACTACTTGTTCTAATCATATGCTAAAGCTCTCGATCGATCACATTCACGCTCTTATCATTGGCTGGCCTCTTCAAAATGCCAAGATGCTGCAATGTCTAGCTCCATTGAATTGGGATAGGTCCTCCAGATGCGTGGCTCCCTATTGGTGTGCCGTAGGAAGGCTGCGTTGGCCATGACAAAGGGTGTTCAGTCATGCTAACCTAGGGTGGAGCCAGCTGCCATGGCTTGACTCCTGCAAACCACCGAATGTATCGTTGGGCCAAAGGGGAACCTCACCGATAGCAGGGTTGACCTGCCTTGACACCATAGGCGTCTACGCCACCGGCTCGCCCCCCAGTTCCGCCACTGATGCTGTTGGCCCCCATCATGCTGTTTGCATCCCACATTCATTGCATGATTGTGTTGAAAATTAAACTTGATTTTGGGTTTAGTGACATTCTTAGTGACCCATTATCTAGAAGAAGTCTAAAGAAGTTTTAAGAAGTATGGAAGATTTTAAAGTAGGTTTCAGAACATCTCTAGAATGTGTAGATTAAAATGGAGTTGTAGAGAAAATTCTAGAGAGTTAATTGTAGCCATTAGATTAGAGTGCCATTGGTTGAGTGATGTCACTAGTATAAACATGGGTGATGTAGTAGAGTTTCAATCAAGGAAAAAATAATAGAAACCTTCTCCTTATACAAATAGCCTCTTCCTCCAAGTTCTTCCATTCTCTCCCAAACTTTCCTAAACCATTCAAAGTTTTCCTTCCAACAAAGTAATATCATAGCTATTCCCTCCCAACAAAGTGGTATCATAGCTATTCCATTCCAATAAGTGGTATCAGAGCCACAAGATTTTTTTTTGCAATGGCAAACAATGTTATTCCCTTCTAAGTTCCAATGCTCACTAAGTGAAACTATGACAATTGGAGTCTAACGATGATGGCTCTCCTTGGAGCACATGATGCACGGGAGATATTTGAAAAATGACACACTAAATTAGAGAATGAAGGTGAGCTCTCTCAAGCCTAACTAAGTAGTTTGAGAGATTCAAGAAAGAGAGACAAGAAGGCTCTCTGTCTAATCTATCAAGGGATAGATGAAGACACTTTTGAGAAGATTTCCAGAGCTAAGACGACCAAGGAAGCATGTGAGAAGCTTCAATTTTCGCACAAGGGAGCCGATCAAGTTAAGAAAGTACGTCTTCAAACTCTAAGATGAGAGTTTGAGTCGTTGCATATGAGGAAGGGTGGAATGGTCTCAGATTATTTTTCAAAAGTTTTGACGATTACTAATAACCTCAAAAGAAATGGTGAGAAGTTGAAAGATGTTAGAATTATGGAGAAAGTTTTTCGGTCGTTAGATCCAAAGTTCGAGCATATTGTTGCCATCATTGAGGAGACAAAAGATTTGGAGGATGTGACAGTAGAGCAACTTCTAGGCTCATTGCAAGCCTATGAAGAAAAGAAGAAGAGTAAGGAGGAAGTCATGGAGCAGGCATTCAAGATGCAAGCTCATCCAATAAAGAGAGAAAATTGTGGGAGCCAACAAAGAGAAGGATGCAGTCGAGTGCAAGATTGTGGACATGGACACGGATACAGGGAAGGTTAGAGGCCCAATAACAACTACGGAGGAGAAGGCTCACATGGAGGTCGTGGTAGAGGGAGTTCAAACCCCAAGTATGACAAGTCACGCATCAAGTGCTACAATTATGAGAAGTTTGGGCACTATGCATCCAAATGTAGAGCTCCGAGAAATAAAAGAGCTCAAGAGAAGGGCAACTATGTTGAAGAGGATGATGTTCTACTGTTTGCCTCCAAAGAAGGTAAATGAAGAAAGAATAACCAATGGTACCTAAACAGTGGTGCAAGCAACTACACGTGTGGCGAATGAAGCTTGTTTGTTGAGCTTAATGAAGCGGTGAAGGGCAATGTGGCCTTGGGAGATGGCACCAAGTTGGAGGTGAAAGGAAAAGGTAACATCTTTATTCAATTGAAGAATGAAGATCATCAATTCATCTCCGATGTTTACTATGTGCTGAGCCCGAAGAGCAATGTCTTGAGTCTTGGGCAACTCGTGGAGAAACAATATGACATTCGACTAAAGGATAACAACCTCTCTTTGAAGGACTGAATGGGCAATCTCATAGCCAAGGTGTAGATGTCAAGGAATAGAATGTTCCTACTTAACATTAAAAACAGAGTGGAGTTGTGTCTAAAGACTTGCTTCAAATATACATCTTGGTTGTGGAATCTTCGATCCGGGCATCTCAATTTGGAGGGTTGGAGCTGTTATCCAATAAGGACATGGTGAGAGGGTTACCAAGCAAGAGCAACCCTGGCCACACATGTGAAAGGTGTCTACTTGAAAATAATAATTCAAAATGAGTTTTCCAAAGGAGTCAGACTCAAGAGCTAAGATGCCACTAGAACTCATACACACCGATAATTGCAGTCCCATCAAACCAAGCTCACTTGGTAAGAGTAATTATTTATTGCTCTTCATTGATGATTTTTCAAGAAAAACATGGATGTATTTTCTAAAGGAGAAATCGGAGGTGTTTGAGAATTTTAAGAAGTTTAAAGCCCTAGTGGAGAAGGAAAGTGGGCTTATGATCAAGGCCGTGAGATCCGATCATAGAGGAGAGTTCACATCAAGGGAGTTACACAAGTATTGTGAAGAGAATGAAATTTGACGGCAGTTGACGGTGCCAAGACCCCCCAACAAAATGGAGTTGAGGAAAGGAAGAATCGAACAATCCTTGAGATGGCACAGAGTATGCTTAAGAGCAAGAAATTGCCCAAGGATTTGTGGGCGGAAGCCTTAGCATGCGCGGTTTACTTGTACAGCCGATCCCCAAAAATGAGTGTGTGGGGGAAAACACCACATAATGCATGAAGTGGAAGAAAGCCCGGGGTTTTCCATCTCAGAGTTTTTGGAAGCAGAGCTCACACCCATGTACCGGATGAGAAGCGCGAAAAATTGGATGATAAAAGTGTAAAATATGTCTTCAATGGATACGATGCTAGCTCTAAGGGCTACAAGCTTTACAATCCCAATACGAACCAGAGCATTATCAGTCGAAATGTAGTATTCGATGAAGAAGGATAATGGAATTGGAGTTCGCTCAAAGGGGAATACAACTTCTTTCCACAATTAGAAGAAGAAAGTATTGAAGAACCAAGGATCGAGCAACCACGAGAGGAGCTAACTACCCCACAAGCTTCACCACGTGCAAGTTCTGAAGAAGATGAAAGTTCAAGTGAAAGAGTCCCATACTTCAGAAGTCTACAGGATATCTACGAGGTGACGGAGAACCAAGATAATCTCACTCTTTTATGCTTGCTTGCGGATTGTGAGCCCATAAAGTTTGAAGAAGATTGGGAGTCAGATAATTAGAGAAGTACGATGGATGATGGGATAAGTTCCCTCAAGAAGAACGACACATGGGGTTGACTACACTTCCAAAAGGGCACAAGGCGATTGGAGTGAAGTGGGTATTCAAAGCGAAGAAGAATGCAAAAGGAGAAGTGGAAAATACAAAACAAGATTGATGGCAAAAAGCTATAGCCAAAGAGTTGGGATCGACTATGACGAAGTATTTTCCCCTGTTTTCTACTTGAAACTGTCAGGCTGATAATTTCATTGGCAGTCCCAAACAAATGGAGGATACATCATATGGATGTGAAGTCTTCCTTCCTAAATTGAGTTCTCAAAGAAGAAGTTTACATGCATCAACCACAATGATACACAGTTAAGAGGAAAGAGGATATGGTCCTGAAGCTAAAAAAGGCATTATACGGGCTAAAGCAAACCCCAAGAGCTTGGAATGCACGAATTGATAAGTACTTCAAGGAGAGAAATTTCATCAAGTGTCCTTATGAGCATGCACTCTATATCAAAATCCAAAATGGTGAGATATTGATTATATGCTTGTATATGGATAACTTGATCTTCATTGGAAGTAGTCCAAGCATGTTCGAAAACTCTGAGAAAGAGATGACAAAGGAGTTTGAAATGACGGACATTGGGCTCATGTCTTACTATCTCGGAGTTGAAGTAAAGAAAGATGTAGACGGTATCTTTATCTCCCAGGAAGGCTATGCTAAGGAGGTGCTCAAGAAGTTCAGGATGGAGGATGCTAATCCAGTTAGCATGCCCAAGGAGTGTGGAGTCAAGTTGACCATACGCGGGGAAGGAGGAAATGTGGATCCTACATTCTTCAATAGTTTGGTCAGAAGTTTAAGATAATTAACATGCTGAAGACCAGACATCCTATATGCGGTTGGAGTATTTAGTCACTATACGGAGTGTCCGACAGAAATTCATCTGAAGACATCAAAGAAAATTCTTCGGTACATTAAAGGCACTACAAACTTTGGCTTGCACTACACTACATCCAATGAGTAAAAACTTGTTGGATATAGTGACAGTGATCGGAGGGAAGATAAGGACGATCGTAAAAGTACATCCGGTTTCGTGTTCTACATGGGGATACAACTTTCACATTGATGTCTAAGAAGCAGCCGATGGTGACTCTTTCTTCATGTGAAACGGAGTATGTAGCTATTAATTTATGTTTTTGCCACACAATTTGGTTATGAAATCTGTTAACGGAGTTAAAGTTGTTGCAAGAGGAGCCGACAAAGATCTTCGTGGACAACAAGTCAGCAATAGACTTGAGCAAGAATCCATTTTTCCATGATCGAAGTAAACACATTGACATGCGGTATCACTACATCAGAGATTGCATGTTCAGAAGAGATATACAAGTGGAACATGTGAAGACAAACGATCAATTGGTAGATATCTTCACCAAACCTCTCAAGCACAATGATTTTACTGGGATGAGGAGTTTGCTTGGAGTGGAAAATCAAGTTTATGGGGGGGGGGGGGGGTGTTTAAGATTAAACTTGATTTTGGGTTTAGCCCAAATGATATTCTTAGTGGCCCATTATCTAGAAGAAGTCCAAAGAAGTCTTAGGAAGTTTGGAAGATTCTAGAGTAGGTTCTAGAACATCTCTAGAATGTGTAGATTAAGATGGAGTTGTAGAGAGAACTCTAGAGAGCTAATTATAGCCATTAAATTAGAGTGGGGATGGCAAGATCTTAGCCATTGGTTGAGTGATGCCACTAGTATAAATAAGGGTGATGTAGTAGAGTTTTAATCAAGCAAAAAAAAAATATAAACCTTCTCCTTATACAAATAGCCCATTCCTCCAAGTTCTTCCATTCTCTCCCAAACTTTCCTAAACCATTCTTAAACTATTCAAAGTTTTCCTTCCAACAAAGTAATATCATAGCTATTGCCTCCCAACAAAGTGATATTATAGCTATTCCCTTCCAACAGATTGTTGGGTTGGACACTTTCTTTGATGAAGGCTTCACACTAATGATTGTCTATGTTATCGCTAGTATTTTTTGGCACACTATTCACGTCACTTGATATTTGAAAGGCAACTAGCCATGCTGTGGTGACTGAGTTTGGTTTGCCATCATAAACTTCTCGAACTCCTCCGATCGTGACAGGTGGAAAACCTATTGGAGTGATTTCTTCTCAAAATCATCCAACGCCTCATGTCCATCATTATGGCGTGCCACGTTCGTGACAGTCCGTGTTGCATCTCTAGTCATAGATGCGCCTATTGATGGCACCTCTGTGGCTACTAGATCTCCTGTTAATGAAGGATCATAGTGGACCTCCAACGATTGGTCTCCTCCAACGACGTGACTACACTCTTACTATGACTAAACTTTGTGGAAAGGTATAGTTTTTCCATCATCATCTATTGAACATTGTAATTGGATATTGACATTTGGGTCCCACCGATTTTCAGCTCAGACTGATGGGCTCTGGCCTAGTCATCATGACCTCCATTTCACTATCAATGTTTTATGCATTATCTATAAGTTGAACTTGTATAGTTTAGACTGTAAACATTTTTAATAAATAGACAAAAATATTATAACATGCTTATGGTCTTGTTGGGCTAGTTTCAATGTACAATTTTCTTTTACAAACAATCCATTCGATTGGGTGGAATTGGAAGGGAAAGCCTAATTCAAAAAGAACATGATAAAAACATTTTTACATTGTTTTATTTGAAGCATCGACTACTTTAGTAAGTGGGTTGCGACTGTAAGTTGACCAATCTAAAGGAAACAAGTTGCATCGACTTTCATTGATCATCACCAATAATGGAAGATAGACCATCCATTGCCCCTTTAAAAGTGATGTGAATACTTTAATATCTAGCAGAAGTCACTTTGGTTTATCACCCACAGATCAACGACTAAGCTGAAGTCACTAACATAATGACTGCCAACGCCATAAGGACCCGGTTGATGGAGGCTGATGGTATGTGAGTAAATAAATATCCACATATGTTTTTGTCAAACTAGAAAACCTAAAATACCACCATGGGAGAAAAACTAATAGAATATTAGATGAATTAGAATCAGGTTAAGAAAAGAATACCCTTTCTGATTGGTTTTGAACATATCATTTTTCACATCTGATTCTACCTTGTATACCCTTTGTACCAACTATGTATATGAATACACATAGCCACAATTATGTGTGAGTTTTACATTCTATCATCAGTCAGGTTTCTCTAAAATTCTTAACTTTTATCTTGCCTCTCCCAAAATAAATAAATTTTCTGTCCATCCAGATCGCCCACCACCGCCAGGTGACCGGTGTCTTCAGTGATGGGAAATTCCGGAAGCTATTCTTCAGATTTTCTTGTGTTCATTTTTTCTCCAGAAAGTATCATGTCGCCGTTTGGTCAGCCGGACGATCGTCGACTGCTGATCACAAGCCCGAACTGTGCGATTGGTCCGATCTATCCAACAATCTCCATTGTTTTCGATGAAGTCTTCACCTTTCTTCTCTATTTTTAGCTTTGCGTCACCGTCTGATTTTATTCTCCATGTTGTTGTGCGACATCGTCTCCATTACCACATCGGCGTCCTCTGATTTTTGCTGTCGTCCAAAACTAGATCTTGTCTTCCTTCTCTAGTTTTCGTCTAGCGCGTGATGTACACACGTCATCCAGCCTCCTGCTCGTGCATCTCTGTATCCATTTTCCACACGCGTGAGCCATACGTGCCTCATCAACTCGCGAGTTATCCAATTTCTCACGCCTTCATTACACCTTGCTTCTCATATCACAAGTTATGCAAATTATCGCGCCACATCAATTTCTCGCATTTATCTTTATCAGCCTTGTTCTTTGGGTTAAAAAAGAGAGGATTGAATCTCTTTTGCATTATGGATCTTTTTTATCAACCACAGTGCCAATGGTGTCACATTTTGGGTCACGTTGCTTCTTCTTTCTCTAAATTGCTCGGTGAATGGTACCAGTTGCAGTGTCAGTGGTGTAAGAAATTTGGTCACTCTTCCTCGTCATGTCCTCACTTGGTCTCTCAGACTTCTTCTTCCGGCTCTTTACCGCATGTTCGATGGATAACTGATTCTGGCACGACCAACCACATGACTTTCTCTCAGTTCGCTCTTGATCGCGTGACTCCTTATTCTGGTAACATGCATGTATTTTTGGAAATGGTTCTAATCTTAACATTACTCATGTTGGTCATTCTCGAATCTCTGATTCATTATCCTTGTCGGATGTTTTGGTGGTTCCACAAATTACTAAAAATTTACAGTCAATTAGCAAGTTGACTCAGGATATGAATGTTTTTATTTGCTTTGATAATTCTTCTTTCACAAATTTGAACAAGTTTACTCGTGATGTTATTGGCAAATGCTATCGTGATGGTGGCTTATATGTTTTGGATTATGGTGGTGCTGCTTTATCTGCTTTTGTTGCATCGAGTGCTTCTAAAGCATCTTGAATTTTGTCATAGTAGATTGGATCATGTTCCTCACAACATTATTTCATCTTTGAGCAAGCTGGATGTTTGCTGGTTACTAGTTTTCTGCCCAAGCCTCATTTATGTCCCGCCGGATGTTTGTCTTTCTTGTAGTGATAATTTAAAATGTGCACCATGCATACTTGATTTAATTCATTGTGATATTTTTAGACCATCACCCGTTCGCTACTCCTATTGTGTCATTTTTGTTGATGATTTTTCTCAGTTTACTTGGTTATATCCTCTACGACGGAAGTCTGATTTTGTAGAAGCCTACATGAAATTTGAAGATTTTGTTGAGAACCATTTTTCTACCACCATTAAATTATTTCAAAGTGATAGTGGAACCGAGTTTGTGAATCATCACATCCGAACTCATTTTGCGCCAAAGGGCATTCATCATCAACTTTCTTGTCCTTGTACTCCTGAGTAAAATGGTCGCGCAGAGAGGAAACATCATCATATTACTGAGGCAGGTTTGTCGATGCTCTTCCATTCTTGCCTTCATAATCCATTTTGGTATAATGCATTTTCGACAGTAGTCTACATCATCAACAGACTGCCTACTCCAGTTTTATCTGGTCAGTCTCCACTCTCTGTTATTTTTGGTACTAAGCCTGACTACTCCAATTTTCATCCATTTGGTTGTCAAGTTTTTTTCGTATTTGAGGCCCTATGTTGCGCATAAATTAGCACCTCGGAGTATGTATTGTATATTTTTGGGTTACAGTTCACAATACAATGGTTATCGATGTCTTGATCCTCTCACGAAGAAAGAATACATCACTCGCCATGCTAGATTTGATGAGTTATTTTTTTCCAGCTACACGTACTGGTGCAGTTTCAGATTATTCATCACTAGATGTTTTAGCATTTTTAGAGCCTTCGTCAGTTACATCGGAGGTGTTTGAGCCATCTGCTCCTTCAAAATCACCCATTATTTTGAAGGATTTAAATTTTTAGATTTCACCGGGAGTTCAGAGTTTCTCAGAAAATTGTGTTTGCTTGCCACAGGATGACCGGCAGTATGATCGACAATAACCGATGCCTCCAGCACCGCCGATGATGCAATCGACAACAATTCCAGCCCCAATCACCGTGGCCGCGCGTCAGCTTCATGTGCCAATGACACCAGTAGTGCTTAGTTCACACGCGCTGGCAACCCTGCTGTCGGCTGCACTGCTGGTAGCTCCGACGACTCCAGTATCTGATATATCATCACCATCGTCAGGTGTCATGCCTGTCTCAGGTTTCGCTCCCATTTTTTTGGGATCTAAGTCATCCCCGGCTCCGGGTCCTTCTTTAAGACATCTGATGGCTACTCGTTCTCGCACTGGTTCTTTACGATACAAGGATTTTTCTGATTATGATATTTCTGGTTTATTGAACTCTTTATTTGCCAAGACTGAGCCTCACACTCATTGTTCTGCTGTCAAGGACCTTGAATAGGTTGCTGTTATGGACTTCGAAATGGCTGCTCTTTGTGCTCAGCAAACATGGAAATTGGTTCCACGTCCGTCAAATGTTAATGTTGGTTCAAATTGGGTGAATCGTTGGAAGTACAAGTCTAATGGTTCCCTTGATCGACATAAGGTCAGGTTAGTTGCTCAGGGTTTTTCACGATTACCTAGTTTTGATTATGATCATATATTTAGTCCGGCGGTGAAGACATTTATTGTTCGTACTTTTTTATCCATAGTTGTCACTTGAAATTGGCCTTTGTGACAGCTTGATGTTAAGAATGTTTTTTTAAATGGTGTTCTTGATTCTCCGATTTACATGGAGCAGCCTGCTGGTTACAAAGAC
This sequence comes from Rubia tinctorum, assembly GCA_032355605.1. Taxonomy (NCBI): domain Eukaryota; kingdom Viridiplantae; phylum Streptophyta; class Magnoliopsida; order Gentianales; family Rubiaceae; genus Rubia; species Rubia tinctorum. The sequence continues at coordinate 4,097 of JAULKM010009045.1, read as the reverse complement.
CCGATGTGTCCTGATCATGTTTGTTGTCTACGTAAGGCTATTTATGGGTTGAAACAAGCACCTCGTGCTTGGTTTCAACATTTTAGTACCTTTTTTATCGGCCTGGGTTTTCTATGCAGTTCTGCAGATACCTCCTTGTTTGTGTTATCACAGGGTGCCTCTTTACTTTATTTGCTGGTTTATGTTGATGACATTATTCTTAACGGGAATGATAGTCTTCTCATTCAAAATTTTATTGATCGGATTAATCAGCAATTCAAGATTACCGATTTGGCACTTTACAGTATTTCCTGGGATTGGAGATTGTTTGTAGCTCCGATGACTTATTTCTTGGATAGGCCAGATATGCCAAGGACATTTTATTGCGTGCCGACATGCAAAATTTGGTGCCGGTAGCTATTTGATTTGTAGTTTTTTTCGCAGCTTTATAGCTCATCTGGAAAGTCATTCGAAAATTCCACACTTTATCGCTCTTTGGTTGGTGCACTACAGTATTTATCCATTATGCATCCCGATATTTCTTATGCTTGGACACGGCCAGTTAGTATATGCAAGCTCCTAATGATGACCATTAACATGTTGTTACTCGAATTCTCCGCTATGTTCAAGGAACTATTCACTATGGTCTTCAATTTCGCAAGAATTCGTCCGCTTTTCTGGTCTTGGGTTATTCAGATGCTGATTGGGCTCGTTGTATTGAGACTTGTGGATCTACTTATGATTATGACATTTTCCTTGGTGGTATCCTGGTTTCATGGAGTGCTAAGAAGCAACCTACGGTCTCTCGTTCAAGTTTAGAATCAGAATACCGGGCTATGGCTAATACTGTTGGGGAACTAGCTTGGTTGAAATTTGCTTAGGTATTTGTGCATTTCTTCACGTGTGCCACCTATTTTGCTGTGTGACAATAATAGTGCTCTATTTATTGCTCAGAATCCACTTTCACATAAGAGAGCCAAACACATTGACATTGATTATCATTTTGTGCGTGAGATAGTTTCTTCTGGCAAACTCAAAGTTGCTCATGTTTCTACGGATAAACAGCTTGCTGATATCTTTACAAAGGGTTTATCTTGTCCTCAGTTTGAGTTCTTCCGGTCCAAGCTTTGCATTGCGACAAGTCCCACACTTTGCTTGGGGGAGGGGGGTAATAGAATATTAGATGAATTAGAATCAGTTTAAGAAATGAATACCCTTTCTGATTAGTTTTGTACATATCCTTTTCTATATCTGATTCTACCTTGTATACCATTTGTACTCACTATATATACGAATACACACATCCACAATTATGTGTAGGTTATACATTCTATAAAAAACCATTCAATTTGTTTTATGGAATGGAAGCTGTGATCCCAGCCGAGATAGGCCTACCAAGTCTTCGGATGACCGGACCAGATACATGTGATGAAGAGGTCCAGATAGACTTATATTTTCTAGATGAATAAAAAGAGATATACATGTTGCACCAAGCCAAGATGAAGGATAACATGAAAAAGTACCACGATCGAAGGGTGAGAAAGACCCAGTTCGTCCTTAGAGAATTAGTGATAAGAAGAAATGAGAAAAGCCTACAGGAGAAAGAGGGAGAGCTAGCAATTAATTGGGAAGGTCCGTACAAAGTCATCGAGAAGCTACATACTGGATGACATGATAGAAAATTGAGTCCCAAAATGGTAGTACAGAGTCTTTCTCCAGCTATACCACCCCACCAAAGCCAAGGATCCTCGTAGTATTAGCAGTGACGACTCTATCCTACTCTGCCTCCTGAAAGATAAACTCATCTAAAAGCTCCTCCCTTCAAGCCAAGGCTTTGACAACACCACACATTCCAGGGATGTTGCGGAAGGCTGCAATCTTGGAAAATGCCTGAAGAAACCTTCCCTGGGTCAGAATTGCAATGTACATGGACATCGATCGTTTTCTCCAGCCATCCCCCACGTTAAGAAGCTTAAAACCTTCGCCTTTCTCTTTGACCTTCTGAATGGTTATGCCCACTATAAAAGACACCAACCAAGGTGTTAAAAACATAAATTAGTGAGAAATATAGAAAAAACCTTAAGGTTCCCCACCTAATTGAAGAGCGTGGAGTTGAGTATCTGCAAGAAATAAAAGCCCCGATCAAAGCACCCGTGACCAGGGTTCCAACGACATGTGTATCCCTTTTCCAACAAATCTCCCATGTCTTTCATCAAGAAAATCATCGACAGTGAAAACACCACCTCCAGAGGAATCCCAGCCTCTAGAGGAAAATCATTAGTGGTGAGAAAGTGAGGGCATCATAGCATGACACTTCCTCTAATAGGAAATAAGTTACACTCTTAGGAAATAAATGAGTGATAGAGAAAAGAAAGAATTTAGCATGATTGAAAAGGAATGAAATCTGTAAAATTAAAAGAGAGCTCGGGGTTTAATAATGGTAGAAAATGTTAGATGAATACTTGAAAGTGAAAGCAATAGATACTGCCTTGAAAGGGGGAAAATGTCATTAGAAAAAGGCTTTTATTTGCCCAAGGCATTAACGCGCAACACCTTCATTAAGGCAAAGACATGTGAATGTTTCTCCCGCTGGGGCTAGTGATGATGGGGAAAAGCAAGTTCACTTGCGATGTACGATCTTCAGACCCAGATGTTTGAGAGAATCCAAGGTATTAGCCAAAACATGACCTTCAACTCTCTTGGAGGTTAGTGATAATAACTGGACTTATTTCCACAGCCTGGGTTGAAGCCCATGTAGTGGTACTTTGTTATAGACATTGGGTTAAAGCCCATTAGGAATAGAAGATATCTTATTCGAAGTATGTTTACCAAATCGTAATTATATGTTATTTCTATTATGGTAAAACACACATTACTATATGGAATGTGCATATATATCCCACTGTGATTTGGAGAACTTATATGATCAACCCCCTATAAATACCACAATATGTCTCCATTCTATTCATCATTTCTCAATATCCAGACCTAACACTTTTGGTATGACTTTAGTATCAGAGAGTATTCCCCAAGCACACCTGGAGCTGTCTTGCAAGTTGATGCCTAGGAGCAAGCTTCGGTCATCAAGTCGGTGTCCACCCTATATGAGCCGTGTTAGATAATATATCTTCGATGACTCGTTTATCACATTCACCAACATATTGGACACCACAACCTGCGCGTGATTCACTATACGGGTGCTTCATTCTACAAAGGTTTTTGACTATCGCCTCTCTCCTAGTTGTATCGTCCCTGCTTTTGGTATCTCCATCGTTAATTATTGTTTTGGCCCTGCATCTTAGCCCTTCAGATGATCTTCTCTATTAAATTATGAAGAGTAGACATAATTCTAAAGAAGCCCACAGTTAATGCACTTCTCAATTCCCAACTTCATTTGCTAGCATTCTTTCATGCTGTGACCAAGATCTTTAGGAAACTCACACCATTTAGACGAAGCCTTCCTTCCATGGATGCTCTGTATAGTTGCAGGTTACTGGAAGAATGTGTCGACCGATGCCTAAGATATCCATCTCCGATTTCATTAAGGGAGGGGGGTGTAGAACTCAAAATGAGGCTTTGACAGATCTAATCATTTCTTAGATTCTCACCTGTCATGTCGTTCATGTAGCCCGAGATCACCATCATATCAGTCCTCTCAATGACGGACAGTGTATGTTTTTAGGGAAGTCGCTTTTAGAGAATGCGACTTCAGCGGTTAATTTTTTTTAAATTTAAAGGAGAGTGCGCATTCCAAGAATGCGCACTCATGAAAATTTTCATATATTCTCATTTCGTGAAGTCAATTATGAACGGCCAAATTTTATTTTTAATACATGCATAGTGCGCATTCTCTGAATGCGAAGTCATTAAATTGCATGTTTTTGAACTTAATGTACTCATCTACTCACTGTCTGCTCCTTCAAGGCCGAACCAAAGAAGAATACCGTTTGTTCCTGGTATTCCATCCCCGTCGCTCGCCGTTTGCCACAACAGAAAAACGTCACCGGAGGAATCCCGTCAGTTCCTCGTCGTTCGCCGCCAAAGACCAGCGCCGTCCACTGCCACGCCGGAGGAAAGGTGAGTTTTTGTAGATTTTGCTTCTTCTTCTATAAGAATCG
>JAULKM010009036.1:0-14899 GCA_032355605.1 Rubia tinctorum | reverse complement strand
TAAATCTAGCAATCTTCCAATAAAAAGATAACAAAAGAGATGTTAAATGCTTCGGAAAATACATGCATTTGACGTCTTATCAGGGAACTAGGCTGAGGAAACCCTCAAGCTTTAAAACATGCATGATCTTGATAAATTCTCTATATCTTCCTCTTGTACATCATCTCTCTCTTCCTCAATGGCAAACTCTTCCTTTACTTCTCGCTCAATAGAATTTAATCTAGCTCTCAAACCTCTCATGGTGTCATCCATAGTGTCAAGCCTAACTACAAACTCTTCCATTTGCAAGCTCATTCTTCCTACTGCATGACCAACCTCTTGTACTATTTGGGTTGAACTCATGAGTTACTCCCCAAAAGTGTGAAATTGGTCAAAGAAATCCGACAGTAGGCTAGCTTGAGCAGGTAGCACTCTAGGTGAAATCTCACCATCTTGCTCCTCAATGTCAATGTCCGGGGTCCAGAAGGTATTGTATAATACCTTATCAAACCTTAGGAGCTACGAAGAGGTCTTCTAGGGTGGTGTCATGGTTGATGGCCTACATTCGGGTTATGAGAGCATCGTGAAGTTGCATGCCGAAGCACCACCGCACAACCAAATGAATCGTTCCTCCGATGTAGTGATAGAAAACGTTGAAGCCCTTGCCAAATTATCCATAGTGTATCTCATCACCGGATGTCTAAGGTTTGCCACATGCATCTTGCCAACTTTCTTCTTCCTTGCGGCTAAGCATTCTTCCACGAAGGCTTCCACCAAGTTGGGGTAGAAATTCCCTTCTGGAGATATCACCCAAAGGATTTGGACATCTCGATTGGGACATTGCAAGATCTCTCCGTGGTAAAACACTCTCATGGATAGGAGTCGGTGCATTTTTTCAAAACCGGATAGACTATTGCGGTACTCTTGCCTAAGTGGTTCCTATCTGTGCCTGTCAAGTTTCTCATGCTCAATGAGAAAGGAAGCCCTTATCGGTGATTCATTGGAACTTTCTTTCCATACTTATAACCAAATGCCCGAGCGATCTTTCTATGGTTCATCCAGTATTCCTTGTTGTCCAAATGGAAAGTGATGATCCTCTTCCCACCATTGTCTGTTGCTTGCATCATGGTTGCCAATAATTTGAAAGTACACCTTATATATGTTTTAGAGTGCATCTCTAGGATTCCGTCTAGGCCTATCCAACGTACCAAATAAATGACGGGCTCGAGAAGGCCTAGGGCTACCAAGGTCTCCTTGCATGAGAACTTCGTCTCCAAGATAGTTCGTTTTGGACTATCAAGATACTTACACTTCCGGACCATAATCCTAGAAATGTTGAAAAACCCATGAATTCATCAACAATAAAGGCGGGGTTAGGAGGAAGGGACGTTTTTGGCTCTTGTCCCCAGCTTTAGCCAACTTCTTCCCTTTCTCACCCCGAAAGATTGTTCCTTTCTGCGTCCTATTTCTTTTAGGAGCCATTCTATCAAGACAAGAAAGAAATGGTAATGGAAAGAATACAAGAGCATATGAATTATAGATTATTCAACAAGAACCATTCCTCCTGAGCAACAAATAACTGGCAAATAATGTCATCCCAACACATAGATCATAAACTCCCCCCCCCCCTCCACACATTTAGTTTGACACAAAAACATGCACATAACCACATACTTCCCCAGCACATAATTTTTTTGAATTCATGCTTCCTACGAACATAATCATTCTAAAGGGAACAAGGAAGCACAAAATTCAGAAACTCACCCGAAATTGTAGATTAAGAGCTGAAAATCACACAAGAAAAGCAAGAAATGCTTTCTCTAGAGAGAGGTTGCCCCAATTTTTGAAAAATTCAATTTATGAGGTGAGTTTGTATGTTTTGGGGGTGCTTTTATTGGTTTAAATAGCCTTAGATAGCATAAGTACTCTGACTTCAGATTTGGAGAATAAAAGACCTTCTAAAAATGAGTTACTTAGGAGAGAGGTAAAAAGGAGTAGAAGTGGTTTGATAAAAAATGGAAATCTTTTGGAGTAAAACTTGTTATTAATTAATGTCCAAGGAAGGATATTAATGCTCAGTGTAGTACAGTGACAATATCAGCTTAGGAAAGAAGAAATTTGTCAAGAAAATAAGGCAGGAATGCCAAAATTCAAATCTGGAAAAATTCTGCATTTATGCCCGTTTGAAGAATGGCACGAGACATAGGCATGACCCATCCCAAATGAAGGGCTCGTGCCAGATAATCTTACCAGAGGCATGTGTATTACACAACCCGTGCCTCCCTAGAACCTTCATTTTTTTCTAATTTTTTCACCAAAATCATATTTTCGTCTAACCACTAGCATGAGACTCGATCTTTTGACCCAAAAACCAACCAGAATTCCACACAAAATCCCTTATCACACAACTAACAAAATCCTCAAAGAAAAAAGAAGAAGAAATACCATATTTTTATTGTCGTCCTCGCGACTTATTCTTCATGCATTCTACTTTAAATGAGCTTACCATTCGGTCTCCGGAGTCACCATTCGCGACTTCACTCACAGTGACATCTCTGAGGAGAGGTTTCCATAAAATTTCACCCTTACCTTTATACACTTTGCTCATCATAGAGAGTGTACGTCCATCCTTAGCTAATGTTGAATCCTTAGCCATTTTCACGGGTTTAGGAGGTGGTTGAGGGGATTTTAAATCCTCGCCACTCTCCACCAACTGCTGCATGTTAGTGATCATAGAATCCGTAGTAAGAAGATAATCACTAAACTCACGCATGGCATAGGTGTCATCAACATTATCATCACAACTAAAGCTCAAGACATGATTCATCTCATCATTCTCATAAATATCTTCAAGGAACCCCTCAAGGCATTCATTATCATAGATCATGCAAGAATCATCACATTAAACAATTTCATCACATGAAGATACGTCATTGAACATATGAGAGGAAATGGGTGAACCATGCTTAGACGTGTAAATCTCAAACCTCACCTTACCAACATCATCCTCTAGGGCTAGTGTTCCCAAATGAACATCTATTTTGGTCCTTGATGTTTTTAAGAACGTTCTCCTTAATAAAATTGGGGGCACACCACCATCGTGCACTACATCAAGGACATAGAAATCTGTCGGGAACACTAGACTTCCTACCCTAACTATAACATTTTTAACCAATCCCCTCAGTCTAGCTTTGGAATGGTCAGCTAGTTGGACAATAACCCTAGTTTCTCTAAGCTCACCTATGTCAAGGTTTTCATATAAGCTATACTAGATAACATTGATAGATGCACCTAAGTAAATCACAACATTCTTCACCAATTTACCACCTAAAAAGATATAGATTGAAAACATTTCGGGGTCATCACACTTTTTAGGTATGTTCTTATGAGCTAAAGTGGATACTCCCCCTATTTTTAATTGTCCTACCTTTCTAGTTAGTTTGTTCCTTCTTTTAGTGCATGCATTTTCTAAAAATTTAAAATATGAGGGAACTTTCTCAATGATGTTAAGAATGGGAATGCTAACCTCAACCTCTCAAAGACTTTGTGAATTTGCGCTTCATTGGTTGCCACCTTGGCCTTCCCTGTAGAGCTCTAGGAAACGGAAGCAGAGGGATCACCCTTAACTCAGTGGTGGGGAGCTCCTTTGAGGGCTCCTCCTCAACAACTAACTCTTGTTCTTTGAGGTTGATCTTGTTTCTCTCCATAAGTTTATCGTCCTATTGCAAGATCTCCTTCTTGGACTCGCGTACCTCTTTCATGTTTCTCAACTTAAAAGAACTCACATTCTGTGGATTCCCTAGCCTCAAGTCGGCTCACCGAAGTGGCAAGCTAACAAACTTGCACTTCGAGGTTCTTGATACTTGAAAAGGCTCTAGTGTCGAGTTCCTAAATCTCTCTCCTTGCCCGCTTCGCGAACATATCACTCTTTTTGCCAATTAGGCTATAGCATAAAGGATCTCCTCTCGGTCCTACTTGTACAATGGTTCATTAGTGTTAGAAGGGAATTCTCCCCTCGAGTAGGGTTGAGATTTTCCACCTTGGTTGTACCCTTGGTTTTCCTCACGCCACCAAAAGTTTGGATGATCACGGTATCAAGGATTAAAGGAATTTGTGTAGGGGTCTTGGCTATCTCTTCCTTGGTTTCCTCGAAACCCTTATTGTTTCCCCCTATCAAATTTCCTATTTCCACCATTTAAATCTAAGGCCTTCACTTCCTCAAAGTCTTCAACCACTTGCAGACATGTATCGATCGGGTGATCAAGATTGTAAATGCCACACCTTCACTTGTTGAGCTCTCCCCTTAATCAAGTCTTTTATCATGGAAACAAACGCTTAGACTTGTTCCTTAAGCTTGGTAGAGTGAGTGGGCTCCTCTAAGGTCTTCACACGGAACTGGGTGCCAAATTGTCTTGTATTGTTGGCTATTTCCTCAAATAATTCTGTTGAATCATTAGGCTCTTGTTCACTATGGATATATTTCAAGCCGCATTGAAAATTCTCATATCTTTATCACGAAGGCCCTCGAAGAAATAGTACACCAAATCATTGTCCTTTAACAGATGGTAGGGCAACTCACCAACAATCTATTGAACCGCTCCAAATACTTGTAGAGGGACTCATTCGCTAATTTTGAAATGTTGGAAAGTTGTTTCTTTCTATCTATGGACTTTGAAGCTAGAAAGTACTTCTCAAGAAACCTCCGCTTCATATCCATCCAATAATCGATACCACCCGGTAGGAGGCAGTATAGCCAATCCTTGGCTGCATCTCGCAACAATAAAAAAAATGATCTAATATTGTAATCTTCCTCCACCACCTCTAGTGACTTCATGTTGGTGCACACTAGGTGAAATTTTGTCAACTACAGGTTGCTACCTACGCTAAGCTTAGATCTTTAAAGCGAGGGCGCGTTAGCACCGAGAGTGAGATAATAGGGATGAAATGTGGTGATGAGATGGTTTTGAAGGGAGCCGAACCTCTGTGTGACCAACATTGGGAATTCCCGGACATCTCCACACCGTGTCACATATGCATGAGAATAGGTTTATATGTCTAAATGTGACGGAATCCTAGATCAAAGTCATTTAATTGGTCATGTTGTGCAAATACCCCCAGGATTAGTTAATCATAGTTTACTTCTCGCTAATTACATGATTGTAGTTTGTTAGTCACAAACCCTCCCAATTATCAATTTTAGTACTAGCTATTCCTGACACACAAAAGGGGTGACGCCCAATCGTGGGTTGTGTCAAACTAACTCTTAAATTCTAGTGTCTCTCTGGATGACTAGACTTGTCACTAGCTACCTTATAGTAGTTAGAAGTGAGTACAGGAGCAACTTATAAATTATTGTCTTTGATCGTCTTGCACTTCCCGGACTAGTTCCCCCTCAAAAGATAACGACCCAATGGGTGCCGGTCAAATTTTTGTGACACTTCCAGGGATAGTAGTTTAAATTTAACTGTTATCTTACATAGCTATTTTGTAGAAGTAGTTTTTATTTTTATTTTTGTAGTTTTTATTGGTTTTTGAGTAGATCTCTTTCATAAATTTTCTTATTTTCTTCTAACTTGTGTGCTAGTGTTTCTCTGTGGACTAGTATTGTATTGTTCCCAGTTTAGAGTACACATTCGTACAACTAACTAAGGAATATTACACTACTTCCCTAAAAACACAGGTAGATGAAGAAGGAGGAGAAGAAAGGTTAGTGAGGTAGTTCCGCAAGGGCCGATTGTAGAGGTTGAGATTGGGAGAGAGATTATGGCAGAGGATAACAGTAAACTCAGAGAGTTGATGGCTCCTAACTTGGAGAAGCAACCTATGTGTATTATTTTCCCACCCACTCCAAAAAATGTGACCTGCGAGTTTAAGAGTGGTATGATTCAGCGCCCCTACGTTTAATGAGATGGATGGCGAGGATCCAAACAAGCATCTATTTGAATGCCACTTGGTCTGCACAAATCTGAAGCCACCAGGAGTTTTAGAAAAGGACTACAACTTGAGGTCCTTCCTTTTCTCACTTTGAGATGCGACGAAGGGCTGGTTGTACTACCGTTTTCCTGGATGCAGAACTTCATGGATGGATATGAAAAGTCACTTCCTCAAAAATTTCTTCCCAACGTCCAAGTCAAAAGGTCTGAAGAAGCTGTTGTCCAATATATCTTATTTGCCAAACGAGACTCTTCATGAATATCGAGAATGGTTCAAGAGATTGCTTGCTAGTTGTGCCTACCATCTTTTCAAGGACGGGAACCTAGTGTATTAATTCTTCGAGGGACTTTGTGATGATGATATGAGAATGGTAAATAATATTATCAACGGTTCAATAGCCAACAAGAGTTTGAAAGATAATATAGAACTTTTCGAAGAAATAGCCGATGAGACACTGCAGTTTGGGACCTGGACAAGGACCAAGATATTGGAGGAACCCACTCACTTCACTAAGTTAAAGGAGCAAGTCCAAGCCCTTGCTTCTATGATGAAGGAGTTTATGAAGGGGAGAGAGCTCATCGGGTGAAGGTTGTAGAGGTAAAGGCCTTGGAGTATAATGGAGGAAACCGTCAATTTGGTAGGGGCAACAACAAAGGTTTCTGAGGGAACCAAGGAGGAGACAATCACCAAGACCCCTATGCCAATTCCATCAACCCTCGGTACCGCGATCACCTTACTTTCGTTGGTGCGACAACCAACAAGGTTACCACCAAGAAGGTTCTCCACCACAACCCTACTCGAGGGTTGAGGACCTTCCAACAACCGTGGGGCTATCTACAAGTTAAAGATGGATGAAATGTTGGAGGCCATTTCTCAGGTGACGAAGATGAATGATATGTTTACGGAGCAAACTTGGTGCGATATTGAAGAGTTATGCACGAGGGTGTTCTCAAGTATAAAGAACCTTAAGTGAGGCAATCGGCCACCTCGGCTAGCCGACTCAAAGCAGGGGATTCTGGGAAATTACCTTTCAAATTCAAAATCAATCTGAGGAATGTAGTATCCTGAAGTTGAGGAGTGTGAAGGAATTGAAAGAGGCTGAGAAGGAGAAATTGCTAGAAGATGATGAATTGGTGGAGAAAGCCAAGTAAACACTTAAAAAATACTCGTTGAGGAGGAGCTCGAGCAAGGCCCCTCTACCACTAAGGTGAAGGAATTCAACCCTCCACCTCCATTTCCGGAGGACTAGAGGAGCAAGGAAAAAGTGGCACTCAAGAAGGAGAAAATTCGCCAAATCTTTAAGAGTGTGAGATTAATATCCCTATTTAGATGTAATTGATCAAATCCCGATGTATGCCAAATTTCTCAAAACCTTCATGTACTAAGTTGAGGCCTAAGCCTATTAAAAAAGGTAGGGAAAGTTAAAATAGGGGTAATTTCCACATTAGCTCATAGAAGCCAACTAAGAAACGTGATGATCATGATATATTTTCCATTCCTATCCATTTAGGTGGAAAGTTAACCAAGAGTGCCATGATTGATCTAGGAGCATATATAAATGCCATTCTCTATAGCCTGTATGAGACTTTTGATTTAGGAAAGCTTAGAGAAACTAGGGTGGTTTTCCAATTGGCCGATCACTCTCAAGCTAATCCTAGGGGTCTAGTTAAAGATATGATCGTTAGGGTTGGAAATTAGTTTTTCTGGCAGAAATCTATGTCCTCAATATGTTTCATGCTGGAGGGGAACTCCCAAATTATTAAGGAGAAAATTTCTAAAAACATCGAGAACCAAAATAGATTTCTACCTAGAAACACTAACTCGAGAAGATGACATAGATAGAGTTGGCTTTCAAATTTACAAATCTAGTAATTGTTCATCTAGCTCTTCTTTTGCATGCAGTGGTATCTATGCTTATGAGAGAAATGATCAATTTGAAATGTCTTGAATAAATGATGATTTTGAGAGTGCTTGCATGATTGATGAGGGAATACATGTTGAGAGTTTTAAGTTTGATGAAAATGTTGAAGACTCAAGTACCTTGCATGATCTTAGTGTTTCTTTGCCTATGGCGAATTGCTTTTCCATATCTTTAAAAACTAACATGCAATGATTTGTGAAGCATGGGAAGGAGTGAAAACCTTCTAGACCTCCTCCCAAACCCATGGAGAAAGCTAAGGACTTGACATTAACTAATGTTGAATATGAATCCACGTGGAGAAAGCAACTTAAAGGTCAGGATGACTCTTTGAAGAGACATCTCCACAAAGATGTCATCGTGGGCAGAGTCGAGGATGGTGACTCTGGAGACCCAAAAGTGGGTGTATTTTAGTTCTTGAAAATACATGAAAAATAAATTGGGAGGACAACAATAAAGAAACTGTTCTTTTATGGTTTTAAGTATATTGTGCATTATCTTGATTTAGAGATTGTTGTTTGATAATTTGGTGGTGTTTTTACAAAATTTTAGTCATCAATATTTTTGATATGGAATAGGTTCTATGTTAGGTCTTTGGGTTTTTGGTTGTAGGAGAAATTTTGTGACGAAAATGGATGAAGGTGCCCAATCCGATCATATGGCAGGACATGTGTCGTATGAATTCTGCATGTGCCGCCCCCAGTGCCCAATAGAAGGGAATGACCCTTCTATAAAAGGAACCCTTTTTTCCATCAGAATTTCCAAATCCTTTTTCAAGAACTAAGCCAGCCCCAGCATAATTTCATTTATATCTTCCTCAATCCTTGTCCAAAATTGACGAAACTTGTCCCAAAATCTTTTTAGTCCAATTTCCCACAAACATCAGTCCTTCCCATATCTAATTATAACCTATATCGACCCAGATTTTAGCAAGAGTAGTTCAGCCATTTTGAGTTCTTTCTCCCAAGAACTCAAAAAATTTCCACTTTTGGGTGCTTTAGATTGCTGAGTTTTGCTCCCAGGAGGATTTTACATGTCCTACGAGGGTCATTTCATGATATTTGATCACCAAATTCCAAAAGGTATTTTTAGCCAAACACTCACTTCTAGGAGTTTAGGGTGTTTTTGGTTTATTAGAATGTAGCATTGCATGACAGATTGATTTTAGGGTTGGAATGTGATTTCCATATTGGGGTGAGCGAGATTTGGTGGATTTTGAGAAGACTGTGGACTATTTTGAGTTTTTGGGTACTATTTGTGGATTTTTTTGGTATTTTAGTGTTGTTTCCATTATGCAGCCAAGACAGAGTTTATCTCGATCTAGCATGAACCCTCCATTTTAGGGACTATCGAGGATTGACCTTGTTCAGTAGGAGTGATAGGTTCGGCTGTGCCGGCATCCCAAGTTCGATACTTGATTTGTGGATTAAAGGGTCTTCAAGAAGCTTAAGCTTCACAGGTCGTTGAAGAACCTACTAAAGAGGGTCGGCCTGGAAGGCTTTATGGATAAGCCATCCCTCACGTATAGGATACATACTCTTGAGTTCTTAGCCACAATTAGGCAAGGAACCAATGAGCATGCCCACCCAGTGGCACACTTCCATTTTGGGGATCAGCCCCGTACCATGACCTATGAGGCTATCTCCGAGTGCTTCGGGTGGAAGACAAGAACGAGGTGCCAGCCAATGGGATGGATAACTCTAGTTTTCAGTTAGAGACGTTTTGGTCCTCCATTACCCGACAGTCGCGGATAAAGGCAAGCAAGAACAGCGACATTTTACATCCAACCTTTAGGAACGTGGCGAGGCTGCTGATTGTTTTGGTTTCGGTCATGGAGAGGCACCACATGTACTCAGGAAAGTTGTCTTCTACTTTGGTTGATCTAAATGATCGTGGCTTGCCCTGATACCATGGGATACTTCATAGACCAGTGTTGTCTAGTGTTCACGACAGAGGGAGGCAAGATAGAAATAGGTGGTATGATATCACTCAAAGCCATCCATTTTGGCCTTCCGACTGACAAGGGCATGCAAGCAAACCCCGCCACGACATTCACCCTCACTATGGGCACCTTGGCAGAGGCGATGGTGGTTAAGTGGGAGGGTGATCAGATTTATTAAAGCCACAAGGCCACCAAGTTCATGAGGCTTTCCCAGGAGGAGAGAACCCGTCTCAGGTCATCTTTCACACTTCAAGATCTTCTCATCGAGCCTGTTTAGAGGCTGGGAGCTGCCGTGGGAAGTGTCAATGAGGACGAGGCCGGGGAGGAGGTTGATAGAGGAGTTCTTATGCAGGAGGATTTGGTTCATCCAGAATCATAGCACTTAGCTTTTCAGCCACTACCACAGACACAGTCCCCTGAGCAGATCTTCCCACGATACCCACTTCATTAGTCTCTGTGTTTTGAGTATCACTTTTTGGAAGAGCATTCACCAAATCACAATAGTCACAGACCTCAGCATTTTCATATGAGGAGACATTGCATCTCTTCACACTTTGATTATTTCAAAGATCGGGTCGGGCCCAGTACTCAGCCATGACAGCACTCGTAGTATAATCCATTCTAGGAGCATGGTTTACCGGGTTTCTGACAGTCGATCTACTCACAATCGCCACCTCAGGAGCCCGAATGCATGCGGGAGTGGGGTGACTCCATCTTTGGGATCAGACATGTGTAAGTCACATTGCCAACAGATTTGATCAGTATGAGGTAGAGGTAGTTAGCAGGTTTGACCACATGAATGGCCAAGTTTACAAGCTAAGATCGCAGAGATCAAAGAGAGAATGAGAACTGCAGGCATAAGATATGTACAACATACTATAATCTGCACAGGCAGAGGCGCGGAGCTAGACGCAGCGGACGATACTGAGAAGGTTGAGTAATTCCAACCTTTCTCCTATGTTAGCTACATGTATTTGGGAAAATGTATCGACTAAGTGTGGGGGATGGAGTTGGAACACTCCATGGTGGCATCTTCCATGTTTTACTTGTTTTGATTGATAATGATTACTATTTCCCTTTTGTTTTCCCCATTTTTTTAAATAAAAAATTTTGTTTTTTAATTTTTTTTGAAAACTTGTTTTTGTTTCTTGTTTTGAAAACTTTTTATATAGGTGTGAGGACACCTTTTTATTGTAGTATTGGGATGTTGAGACATTTGGTGATGTTTTGTTTTCCTTATCTTCCATGTAGTCTGAAGCCTACTTTGAGGCTTTTGTGCTGCACAAAAAAATTATTGAAAAATTTATAAATGGAAATATATATATCCCACTAAGTAAAAAACATGAAAGAGCGACTTAGTCAAAAATGGGAAGGCCCATATAGGTTGAAAAACCTATGCAAAATTGAGAGACCAGATGGTGTGGAAAAGGGTAAGGGTGAGGTTTGAAAAAGAAAAATAAATGTGTGAAGTTAGGATTAAAAACCGTGAGGGCTCCTAGGCAAAATCATAGAAAATGAAAGAAATTTGAATGATCCTATGCTTCTCTTGGTTTGTTATTTGGTAGCTACTTTGGCATAGTAAGCTAGTTTTACACATGTATAATTTGAACCTTGCCTTTGAATGGTATGTTGGTTGTTTAGACTGTCTTCGTTTTTGGGATGTGAGAGTGTGAGAGTTTCTTATGTTTTGGGGGCTAAGGTGGTCTAGGAATAAAATGTTAGGTGTTTTGCAAAACTTTTGCATGCTATTGTACGCTTAAATCTTTGTTTGTTCTTGTTTACTCAAGGACGAGAAAAGGTTTAAATGTGGGGGATTTGATGAGACGTTGAATGCATGTATTTTCCTAAGCATTTAACATCTCGTTTCTTGTCTCTTGGTTGGTATATGGCTATATTTAGATAGGTTTACATCATAAGGGATTTAGATAACCGGTTTTGGTTTTTGTATCTAAATTCCTCATTGTGTAGCCTATTTTAGATCGAACATATTTTTTGTCCTTACGAGCATCTAGATCCCTTTTGTGAGCTTCTTTTGTAGCTTGTTCGTAAGCACATCAGATAGATTTTGTAAGTCTATTCACAATGATGGTATAAGATTGAAGGCCATAAGTTTAAACATGGTAATCATTAGTTGCAGCAAAGAAAGGAGTAGGTTCCGGAAAAGTTGAAGAATGACACGGGCCATGTAACTTTGCACAGCCCGTTCCATAACTCGTGCCAATGGAACAAGGTCAAGGATATGGGTCATGCCATCCAGCACGGCCTATGCTCAGGAGTTGGAGAAAAACGAAGGCCAGAGGACGGGTCGTGCACTTTGGCACGACCCGTGCCATCAGACGCTAGGGAAAGATGCTCCAAGCGATGGGTAGTGTACTATGACACGTCATGTGCCATTAGAAAATCTGAAGAAGGTCCTCTAGTACATGCCTCGTGCACGAGCCGTGTCGGCCAACACGTGCACTATGATAGCTATTGTTTTCTTCTGTTTTTGGGCCTATTAAGCCCCAAAACTCATTTACTATATATACTAGTCTTAGTTATGTAAGATTCAACAAGTAGAAGTTTGGTCATTTTTATTATTCCTAGTAGTAAGTAGGAAGAGTGGAGGCTTTCTCCTCTCTTAATTTATTTTCTCTAGTTCTAGCCTTATGGCATTAAATCCAATGATTGTTTTGGGTTTAATGTCTCTAGAGTAGTTATTATCTTAGGGTAGTATTTGTATTTATGACATGATTTATGATTTTTTTGAGATGATTGATTACCCTATTTTCTATTTTCTATGCCCTATGAATATTTTGTATGATTTGTAGTTTACATTCATTTATGATTTATGCAATGCCATGTTATATGATGCATCCAGAATTCTATGCATAGTATAATATCGTCGTAGGCTATAAAATGCTATCTTGAGAGTGTTTTACTAACGACCTCGTAGGTTTAAGATATCGGGAGTAGAATGCACGCATGCTACCTTAATCAGTATCGATCCGAAAAACGTTAATTCTAATTGGCTAGTTGTGTGAGTTATTACATGTTAGGAGTGTTTGACGGAGGGTCGCTGTATTGAAACTCATAATGAGGGGAAATCCTTGGCTTACCTCAATAGATAGGCATTGTAGTTTGTAGTGACTAGGGTTATATCGACCCTAGATTCATCATTTGATGACAATTCTTTTGCCTCTCTAAGCCTAGGGTTAGTGT
Source organism: Rubia tinctorum (assembly GCA_032355605.1). NCBI lineage: Eukaryota > Viridiplantae > Streptophyta > Magnoliopsida > Gentianales > Rubiaceae > Rubia > Rubia tinctorum. The sequence continues at coordinate 1,925 of JAULKM010009036.1, read as the reverse complement.
TTATAGTGGAGTGTCAGGGAAGTATTGTCCTTACTCTCGCATCTAACGGTTGCTACCTACTCTAGGCTTAGATCATTTAAGCGGGGGCGCATTAGCACCAAGAGTGAGATGAAGGGGATGAAATGCAAGTTGGAAGGATTGGAGTGCATCCCTAATTACACAGGCGATAATATGGTTTTGAAGGGAGCCGAATCTCTGTGTGACAGACAGTGTGAAATCCCAACCATCTCCATACTATGTGACATAGGTATGAGAATAGACTTATATGTCTAAATGTCATAGAATCTAGGATCAAAGTCATTTAATCGGTTATGTTATGAAAATACCCCCAAGACTAGTTGATCATAATTTACTTTTCGCTGATTGTATGATTGTTTTTTGTTAGTCATAAACCCTCCCAATTATTGTTTTAGTACTACCTATTCCTGACACACGAAAAGGGTGACGCCGATTGTGGGTTGTGCCAAGCTAAATCTTAAATTCTAGTGTCTCTGTGGACAAACCTATACTTGCCACTAACTATCTTATAGTAGTTAGGGAACAACTTATAAATTCTTATCTTTGATCGTCTTGCACTTCACGGGTTAATTCTCCCTCAAAAGATAACGACCCTGTGGGGTGCAGGTCTCCACTCTATTTTCTCCACATAGCTTTCAATAGTGGTCTGAATTGTTTTGATTTAGAGCACATATTTAAATCTTAAAATGTCCACCTCCTACTTTCCTCCCTTTTTAAAATCATGATCACCAGTGGAAAATGATCAGAGATTGCACTTATCTTTATAGTGCAGAGTGATTCATTGAAACCTTTTATCGAACTTTCATTAACTAAAGCTCTATATGTTTTACTCTATATCCTATCTCCCACTTTCAGCTCATTGAGTTCAAGTTTATTAACTACCTTCTGAAAATCCTCCACTTCATCAGGTGTGACGGTATTACCTCCCATTCTAACCCCAATGACCAAAGGTTAGTTGAAGTCACCTAAGACTATCTAGGGATCACTTTTACCCAACTCTAACACCTCAAGTTGCTTCCACATTTCTTTTCTGCTCTCACCATTTTTCATTCCATAAACCATTGTTGCATAAAATTTATCCTTGAGGCCCACCATTTCCACCTTCATATCCATGAGTTGTTCATGTTTTGAAATTTCTGTAACCTGATACATCTCAGAGCTCCATCCCAGCCAAATCATTCCCCGTTTTCCCCCTCTATTCCACTCCCTTAACACAGTTCATCTATCTTTTCCTTCCCCTGCTTTATCTCATTCCTTCAAATATCTGTCTTCTCCTTTATCTCCTTGTGTCTTCTTCTTTCCCTCATTCCCATCTCCAACTCCCTTCTCTGAACTACTTTTTTCCCAACATCAGTTCCACTCTTTGGTACATACTTCTATCTAAAAGTTTGTTTAACAACTGCAGTTTTTTGCTCCATTTTCCTACAATCATTGGTTAAATGCCCCATTAAAGAGCACTTTCTACAACACATAGGCAGCCATTCAAACACCACTTCTTGATTTCGAATTGTCTCATTTTCATAAATATAAGAAATTGAACTGGGCACTTCATCATAGATTCTGACCACTACCTGTACCCTTGCAAAGTTTAAACTATCCTGTAAAGTCATGTGCGGTCTCATGGATTAATTGATTGGCAATTTGTGAACTTATGGTAAAAAAGAAAACTTACCATGTTGGAACATATACCAAATTGAAGCAGACGAGCAGAAGTTACGGTATAAATATTGCGATTGTTTTGTGGAAATTGAAGATTATGCAATATTTGTTCAGCCGTGAAGAAGCATTATGATTTTATGGTAAATCCCTATATTTATGGAATTAGAATTGAATGAATATTATGAGATATTTGAGATAAGGAAAATCCCTTTATTTATGGGATTTGGATATGCTTCAGAAGCAGATAA
>JAULKM010009026.1:0-14899 GCA_032355605.1 Rubia tinctorum | reverse complement strand
TGAAGGATTTAGGTACAAAAGCCGAAAACGGTCATCTAAACCCCTTATGATGTAAACCTAGCTAAATCTAGCGATCTGACAACAAAAAGATAACAAAAGAGATGTTAAATGCTTCAGAAAACACATGCATTTGACGTCTCATCAGGGGACCCGGTCATTTTCTTTGGCTAATGTGACCAACTGGCACGTAGTCGTTCCTCGTTCCCTACACCATGTGTCAATCTCAAAATTTTGGAAGGTTTCCCCTGATACCTGCCTGCCTTGGTAAGGTCATCATTTCTTAGATCGCGAAAGGGGTTGTCCTCGCTACCTTTCTCGTTCTCCATTTCACCACCCTCTTTGGGAGTACCCTTTCCATGTTCGGGAGCACATGTTTCCCCGTCTGCAACTTCCTCAAATTAAATATTGAGTGGTACTACTTGTGGAATGTCCTCTTGTTTGCATTCGGGACCAACTTCTTGGTCCTGCACCCATGATTTTTTGGGTTGAGGGCCAGTTCTCTTCCTTTTTCTAGTTGCTTTTTTTTTATTTAGGAGACATCTACATATGAATACAAATAAATATGTTTAGAGATACAACAACGACATGGAAAATTGGCCAGAAAATCCTTGATAAACTCATATCAAAGTGGATAACCACAACATAACTCGTACAACTCTAATGACCATCCAACCAACATAGAAATTGCAAAAAAATAACACATTAACATCAATGACCAACAACAAGACCGGTGCCTTTAAGACATCATTGCATCCTATCTTTGCACAATCACATTGATATTGAATAGATCAATTTATACAATATCATAACAAACACTTCACATCACACTACACAAAATCATGACAACCATGATAACCAATTTATAACAATTGCGCACAAACCAAAGAAATTAGTGCCATTTAAGGACCACACACCCTTTCCAAGCTATCAACCAGATTGAATCTATTCAAACGATTACGATTAACAAAACTCACAACATATACAACACTACTACAAATAATTCAAAACACCCTCTTTGGCATTTCAAACATCAATAAATATTCACCATTGGGTTCAATCACTTCACAAGACACGAGTTGGCATCCCAACCATCACAACATATTTAACATTCGATATAAACTCTTCCCAACACACAACTTGGCATCTCAAACATCACTAACTACAATCAAGGCCACTGAAATTGTAATGGGTACAACCCCACCACACAACCAAAAATTGAAATATCTTCAAGTTAGACATTTTATTGAACACCTACTCTTTCTTACCCATATTTTCATATCCAAAGGACTTAAAACATAATTTTTTAACCAAAAAAATATTAAAATCCATGCTTTTCTTTGAAGAATGATGATTTGGAACCAGGTGGAGGCCGAATCCTCCAACTTCTGAGTTTATGGCTTCAAAGTTACTAAAAGGGTGTTTTTTGGGTTGTTATTTAAGGTGGATTTGATAGAGTGGGTAAATTGTGTGTGAAAGGGGAGTAATGGTGGATGGAATTGTGGGTGAAGTTCTTAATTTTAGGGAAGAAATTGTTTGGGGAAGAAACTATTCGAAGAAAAGGAGGCTGTTAATGGGGAAAACGATCGGTTTTTATTTAGACACAGAAAAACGGTATGAATGAAAGCATACCGGTGCCTTTATTGTTTCTCCTATGTTCTAGAAATCCCCAAGTATGGAGCACCGGTGTCATACCGGTGTTGTTGAACAAAATAATGGTGCCTATTCTAAAATAAGGCAGCTGCTCGAGACTACTTTAAATCAGTTTTTTATTTATATATCAAGGATAGAAAGGAAAGAACACACACACACAAAGAGATAAGTATAGAGCATCGTCGTACAAATGGTGCCATTTTAAGAAAACCAGTGCTGACTTGTAACCAAGAAGCTGTTTATCACTGTTTAAATGAGTTTTTTGGCCAAAAATTTTGGCCAGTGAGGAACTCCCTAATTTTTTGTCTATGTGCTTAGTATCGGTAGAAAATACCAGTGCCATAGCTATAATAACTAGTCCCCAAATTATTGGATCTGGCCTGAAATATTTTTCTGTCCAATAACCATTTGGCAGGAAATCACTTATTCATGTAGGCACCAATATATATATCGGTGCTAATTTGGAATCATGAAAATTTTAATTTCCCACCTATATTTTGAGGAAAATTTAAAGTTTTTGATTTCCCTCCTGTTCTCAGCACCGATAATTTGATCTCAAATACCGGTGTTGGGTTAACTATCAATATTTTTGCATAATTCCATTTATTCCCAACATAAAGAGTAGTGTTTTTTTGGTTGGTGTGGTTATTAAATTTGATTGAAAAATATTAAATTAAACATCCAATATATCCAGTGTTCCAAGATTGTGTCAACAAGATGAACGGAAAGGGCATGTATCTAACTCTTGTGTAATTACACTGTTGCCCAAAACTAAGTTACTCATTCTTAGTTGCATCTAAATAAAGTGGTTTTGGGTATTCTTAGGTTAATATAGGTTTTATAATGGAAATAGGCTTTCTGATGACAATAAGTAAAGCCCTAGTACATGTCTTTTAGTATCTTACTCTTATTACTTAGAACCAAAGAAGTCCAAAAACGGGAAGGATAATTGGTAAGTTTTTTCACATATTATTGATAAAAAATTTCATTCAGAATTGGAATATGAATATAGGTTTCATAATGTAGCATCGCTTCCAACCAAATTTCAACTTGGACTTTCGAGTGAAATTTTTGCTTTTTGCACTTAGCTCCCTCCAAGATTCTTGGAATTATTGAAACGCAAAATTTGTGATTTCGTAGTGAAATTCAATAATGTATGATCACAACTTTGTAATTTTTTCATGATTGGGTAAATGGAACGGGCTCGAAACTGAAAATAGAAAAGTTGTACAACATTATGTGAAAATTATATTGTTGACCAAAAGTGTATGAACCCCTTATCCATTGCTTCGAAATACTTGATTTTGTTATTATACCCTAAATACAAGAATTTTAAGTAGAATAATTTTCCATGGTATGAATTAATAAGCGGTAGTACATGTTCTAGACTAAATTATGGAAGATGGTTTGGAATCAATAAAGGGAAATTGGACTTGAATACGGAACCTTTTTCTGATAGATTGTTTATTATTTTCCTTTAAGCTCATGCAAAAATTAATTACGATCTGATATCCTATATTTAATTTTGATTAGATTTAAATTTGGACTTCAGAGTGAAGTTTTTGGATTTTGCACTTAAGTCCCTCCAAGATTCTTGGGATTGTTAAATCGGAAATTTGACAAAAATCGATTGAAATTTAATGGCATCCAATTTAAATGTTGCTTTTAGAAGTTTAATTGGAGAATAGATGCCTTTCATAACCCTTTGACAAGTTGTGGATGTGATTTTTCAAATATTACACTGTGGCCTAATTAATTTTGGTACTCACCTTCCACCACCCTAAAATCAATATCAAAACTTGATAATGTTCAAGCCATATGATAATAATAATACTATGCCTACAAAATAATGTTGACTTGTTGTAAACATTCCAAGAAAATAAAAAGTACAAAATATATACTTATGAAATATTTATGATAAACCATGAATAATATTGAGCGAACGGTTCTTCATCCCAAATCTGTACATATTGTGAGATAGTCCCCACGCCGCTCTACTGAATGCCCGGGTCGTGGTATGTAGGGAAAAGTCCAACTGATTTCACCGCAACGGGGAATTGATAGCTAAAAACCATACCCATGTGATCGCACCAGGATCTTTGGTAATGTGATCTCGTACGCAGATTTTGAACACCAACCTCCAACGCTGCGACTCTAGATCCCAATGAAGGAACCACATTCTCTTGAACTATTTTGTAGAAAGAGTCTACCGCAATCTTACCCATTTGTTGCCCATATATGTTGTGCGGATAGTGATGGACACCTGCTTTTGTGCACAATGAGGAGATGAGGTTGCAGTAGCCATAAAAACCAGATTTCTTCGAATCCTATCTCAATCCGTTCACCATTCGACAACCTACATTCCATCATAGTTTCTGCTTAATTGCGTACAGATATATAAGCCTCATAGTGTGCATATATGCCTTCACTGTGACCGGGTCCATTCTAGATGCTACGAAGTGATACCATCCATTCATCTCGGGCGTGAGGGTATTCTTTGGAATCTTTTTCCATCCCGGTTTGACAAGTGAATCAACATTGGCTCCCTTCTTAGTAACCGTCCCCATGATCTCCTTTCTGGTGAGATCACCAAAATCCTAACCGTTTTCCACCTTGGTATGGAAGACAATAAATTCATCCTCCTTGGTGGGAACATTTAGCAATCCATACAATTCATTTAAGGATTTAGGTGTCAATTGGACAATTTTGCCTCTACATAACGCCTCATCCCACCTTGGAACACACCTCAAATTAGCATGGAACTCACTCACGATGTTGAGGTTAAATGTTGCAGGTGAGTCACACAGCTTTTCCCATTAGAGTATCCAGATAGATTTTTCAAAGAGGGGAGATGCTTCTATTCCCCTCTCCAGAAAAGGGCGCCTTATTCTGTAAATTTGTTTGATTATGCTTGCCTTCTCTTACACGAATATATTCTCTTATTGTTTGATATTGGATTGAACCCTAGAGAGGAATGGGATTCCTTACGTTCCTCTACAATGGTGTTTTTAGTGCCAACTCCTACAAAGTCCACTTAACCATTTTAACAAATACCTTCCATGCATAAAAAAACCTTAACAATACTAGTGTTTCAAACATGAGCAAACATTCAAGGGAAATCAATATAAACCTAACTATAGAGATATGTAAATAATGTACATTAGTGGTATGTACATCATTGCATCATAGACTATATCTTATTGTAGGGTTAAAGCTTAAAAACATTTTTGAAAAGCTAGAAACTTTCTTGGTAAAATGATAAATATTCTTAGAAGAGAACTTACCTTGCCTTTTGGAGTTCCATGTTGAGCGCTTGAATGAAAAATAGAGGAGGATTTGATCTCGTCGGCGGCATTTCCGGACGAAGGATAGAAGATCGGAAGCAAGAGTTTAGGTTAAGATCGCAGCCGTCGCCTCCGAGAAATTAGGAAGAAGAAATATTCCAAGAATGTCATGTTTTTATTTTTTTTTAAATTAATATTAGCCAAATCCATTCATCTTTCCCAAATAAATAATTTTTTAAATGAGACTTGATTTTCAGAAAATTTGTCACGAAAATATTATAGTATTAAATCGTGCGTATTCCGCGCTGGAATAAAAGTATATTAAAATCTCAGTCGGTAGTCGAATTACATTCCAAAGTTAATAGGAATAAATAATGCTCAATTAAATATTTTAGTAGGTAACACATGATTATATTCCAAGTTCAGTAGGAAAAATGAGTGATTACATACACACACGTCATAAATTTTACTCGCCACAAATCATATAAGGATGGTGAATATTACTAGATACATATATTGCGTTCATAATTTCCATACATCAAATTAATCATAATTTATTCGTATGTAATCATTTTAAAATGAAACTCCATTTTTAAAATAAACTCTAATCCAAAAATTATAATTACATTCTTTTAATCATCTCAAACTGTACAATTTCTGGTGGTGCAACTAGTTTACCAAATACTATCTGAAAACATTAGTCCTTCCTTGTATAATAATTGGAACCTATATTAACAATTTGGATTTAAAGGAAATATAAAAAAATTTAACCCTAAATTTCGGGATCAAATCGGACGCATCTCGTGCAAGAATTAGAAGTAATACCAGAATGGTTCAACATGTAACATTAATTGTTTTCCTTAAAAATACTCTACTTCACATTTATTCCTACATAGTTTCTACCATCTTGTGACATTTCTAACATACCTTGTATGAAGCATAAATTGTACTTTAAATTTACTTTTGGTTTATTTCCCCTGCTCATTTCAAATAAGCATCTTGACTGGAAAAAAATTTCTTTCCTTTTCTCTTTTAGTGTTCACTGACTATCGTATAAGCAATAACATGGAGCAGTCAGCTGATTTAATGTGATTCTTTGCAGATTTCTGCACTTTTAGCATATCTCTGAACATATTTTGAGTGAGTCTTCTTGCATGTTTGTGCATTTACGAGCGGATTTTGAGCTAAACATAGATCAAAATTTTGCTTCATTTTAGAACTGTGATATTTGTAGGCAGAATGATTTACGTGTTGTGGTGAATTTTTCTAGTTTTAAACGACTTAATATTGAGGAAGTATATCAATCGCGTCAATGTATTTGGGTCAATCTTAGTTTCATAATAACACCAACATGAATTGGTCTAATAGTTCTTTCATTTATGCACATACATATATGTTAATATAAAAAAAATTCCATTTTTATATACTGACGTACATGTGTAGGTGTATATTTATATATTTATGCATGGTTCAGTTTGATTTTAAATTTTAGCTACACAACAGTGTTTAATCCTATATACATTTTTGCAATTTGACATAGCACAAGAAACTTTTATCATCTGAAACTTCATATTTGTTTGGGTGTTTCTGTCCACGAGTCTTAAGTCATTGGTAATAAATGAATATAGTAGAAGAAATTACTAATGATTGCCTCTACTTCAGAGATTTTTGTGGGCTTGTTGATTTATTTGGTTACCTTCTTTTAATGTCGATGCCCTGATATATTGGTTGGTTCGATCCTTAAAAAAATTTGGGTTATAATGGAAAATAAAAATGAACTAGGTTCATATATGTGTGTGTATATATATAATCAAACTATGCAACTCTCAATGATTAATATAAACACGTTTATGCACATGCACACACTACGCACTACATACACAAATAAAATTACTAACTTTATTCGTTCACTTGGAAAATTTTAATGGATTTTATAATATCAAGATATTCTTAATTATTTAATAATTTTTGTTTTCTTTCTTGTGTCACCACTAGCAGTAGTATTGGTTGTGGCAGCGACGGTAGTGGTGGAGGTGGCGGAGGTTTTAATGGTTTTATTGATGCATCCAGTTCTATTGATCTATCCCCCAGGCTGTCTAATTATTAGGGTGTTTCAATTTTTGTTTGGGTTAGAATGATACATAAAACAGAACTAGGTATATATATATATATATATATATATATATATATATATAATCAACATATCTAACTCCTCAGTGCTTAGGATAAACACGTTTATGGACATGCACACACTACGGACTACATGCAAAATAAAATTACTATTTTTATTGTTCACTTGGAAAATTTTAATGAAAATTTTAATATCAAGATGCTCTTCATTATTTAGTTATTTTTGTTTTCTTTCTTGTGTCACCACCACCACCAGCACTAGTACTGGTTGTGGCAGCGACAGAAGTGGTGGTGGTGGCAGTGGCCGAGAAGGAGGTTTTAATGTTTGTTTTGATGCATCCAGTTCCGTTGATCTGTCCCTCAGGCTGTCTAATTATTAGGGTGTTTTAATTTTTGTTTGCCAAACATTATGGTGAAATGCATGCTATGAGGAGCCAAACACAACTTTTTAGTTACCCTTTTGTTTGTAAAACTGTTATTAACTTTTGGTTCGGGATTTATGTTTTGGCATAAACATTATGTCAAAAGTTTCAGGATCATTTATATTGCAATTGAGGTTTTAAGATCTCATCAAAAAAAGTTTCTTTATTGGTTGGATTAGATAAATCGGGTAAATTTTCCGGTCCTTTTTATAAATAAATGTTTTTAAAATGTTTAATACTAAACAAATATATTCATCCTTCACAAATAAATAGTTAAAAAAAGTTAGACTTGAATGTAAGAAAATTTTGTCGCTGAAATATTATATGATTAAATCGTGCATATTCCGTGCAAGAATAAAAGTAAATTAAATTCTTAGTCGGTAGCCGAATTACATTCCAAAAGCAATACGAATAGGTAATGCTCAATTACATCTTTTAGTAGGTAACACTTGATTATATTCCAAATTCATTAGGAAAAATGAGTGATTACTTACACATATATCACATAAATTGTACCTACCACAAATCATATAAGGATGGTGAAAATTACTAGATGCATCTGTTGCGTTCATAATTTCCGTACATCGAATCAATAAATTTTATTCATATGTAATCATTTAAAAATGACTCTATATTTTTTAATAAAATTTAATCCAACAATTATAATAACATTCTTTTAATCATATCAAACTGGACAATTTTTTGTGGTGCAGCCAGTTTAATGAATACTTTTTAAAAAATTAGACCTTATTTGTGTAATAATGGAAACCTATATTAACAATTAGGCTTTAAAGGAAATAGAAAAAAAATCTAACTCTAAATTTGTGGATAAAACCGGGCGCATCTCGTGCAAGAATTAAAAATAAGAGCATCTCCAATGTAAGGATCAATTTGCTAAAAGTCACTTTCCACAACACATTGATAGACCCTTAACCCACAAAAAAATCTCCAATGCAAGGATCAAATGGAGACATCAATATGACATGACACACTTTTCTTCAGAGAGAGTCAACTAGAGATTCTATATAGAGAAGCTAATATTGAGGCCCTCACTTCTATTTCCAAAAAACAATTAATAGATATTCATAAATATAGATGGACCCAACTAAAATTTTGTTCAATCGATGATTGACATGTCATAATGAAGTTTAAGTTGTGATGGTACCATTGGAGATAAAATTTAAATAAGACCGTCAATTAGTTTACTTTGTTTACATCATATTAAAGTTCCAATTAAAACATGATATTTGGAAAAAGAGACCAACAAAATTGACTCTTCCATTGGAGATGCTCTAATACCACAATAGTTCAACATGTCACATTCATTGCTTTCATTTTTTTCTTTTGGTGTTCACTGATTATCGTATCAGCAATAACATGAAGCTGTCGGTGGATTAATTGTGATTCTTCGCAAATTTTTGCACTTTTAGCATATCTTTGAACATATTTTGAGTGAGTATTTGATCATATTTTTGCATTTACGAGTGGATTTTGAGCAGAACTTAGATCATTATTTTGCTTCATTTTAGAACTGAGATATTTGTAGGCAGAATGATTTAGGTGTTGTGGTGAACTTTTCCTTTTTGAAATGACTTAGTATTGAGGAAGAATATCAATCCCGTCAATTTGTTAGGGTTAATCTTAGTTTCATAATAACACCAACATCAGTTGGTCTAATAGTTCTTTCATTTATGCACATACATATATGTTAATATAAAAAATATACATTTATATATATTGAAATACATGTGTAGGTGTATATTTATATATTTATGCATGGTCCAATGTGATTTTAAATTTTAGCTGAACAACAATGTTTAATCCTATTGAAATTTGACGTAGCACAAGAAACTTCTAACATCTGAAACTTCATATATGTTTGGGCTTTTTTGTCCACGATCCTTAGGTCGGAGGTAATAAATGAATTTTGTAGTAGAAATTACCAATGATTGCCTCAACTTTAGAGCATATTGTGAGGTTGTTGATTTATTTAGTTACATTCTTTTAGTGTCGATGCCCTGATATGTTGGTTGATTCAATCCTAAAAAAATTGGGCTAGAATGGTACATAAACAATAAATAGGTTCATATGTGTATTTAGTCAAACAATCTACCTCTGAATGATTGGGATAAACACGTTTATGAAAATGTACACACTACACACTACATGCAGAAATAAAATTACTAGCTTTATTTGTTCACTTGGAAAACTTTAATGGATTTTATAATATCAAGGTGCTCTTAATTATTTAATAATTATTTTTTGGTTCATGTGTCACTGCTAGATATAGTACTGGCTATGGCACTGGAGGAAATGGTGGTGGTGGCGAAGGCAGAGGAGGAGATTTTAATGATTATGTTAATGCATCCAGTTCTATTGATCTGTCCATCAGGCTGTCTAATTATTAAGGTGTTTTAATTTTTGTCCGCTAAACATTTTGGTTAAATGCATGTTATGAGGAGCCCAAACACAGCTTTTTAGTTACCCTTTTATTTGTCAAACTATTATCAACTTCTGGTTCAGGATTTAAGTTTTGCCATAAACATCGTGTCAAAAGTTTCAGGGTTTGTTTTTGATGATACTGCAACTGAGCTTTTACAATCTTAAAAAAATTCATTCTAAGTTGGATTAGATAAATCGGGTAAGTTTTCCCATCCTTTTAGAAATAAATGTTTTTAAAAATTAATATTAGCCTGGGAGGCCGTCATCGTGCCTCTCAAAGATTGTATTTATAGGCCCAAATTACGGGTAACTATGAAATAGTAGCTAGTGGTAAAATGGGGTTGTCCACGAGGAAAAGGGGGTTTTATTGAGTGTTGAATGTAATTAAAAAGCACACGAAGAAGTTACTCAACGTGTGTTTTAACCAAGTTGGGGGTTGATTTTAGAAAACACCATGTCTACTTTAAACAACTAATTAACCAATAATTAGAGAGAGAAAATGTAATTATGATCACAACTAGCACGAAATATGGGACTAATATTACAACGAGTTTTAAGTGCAATTGGTTTAAATTTCTAGTCATGCTTTGATCATCGATTAATTATCAATTTTTTATTCATTAACCACACATTGTGGAGAACTTATCAACACCTTTCGGTTGAAGATGTTTCTACCCTCACCTCGGTTATAGTTAGAGTGGGCGATCGGCGCCGCACAATAACCCTTACCCTTTGGTGATATGAATCTCCTTAAGAAGACTCTGGATTGTCTAATTTAATTCTTTGACTGAATTAAGGGATCCGCAAAACCCTAATATGGCCACACAAATTGATCATCAACTAGCCCTCAGGATTGATGCTCAACTCGAAAATTTGTTCACTAACTAGCCCACATGATTAGTTCACAAATCAAGGGTATTGATAATTAATTAACCCGAAGGATTAAGCAAAATGAAAATGATTGCAAGCAAAGATTATAAACTCAAAATTTTTGAATATATGATTGATAAACTGTTTTAATCCCAGCCAAGGCGTCCCCTATTTATAGGGTTAAGATTCAGACTCTACAAGCAGAAACATAGTGAGATTTGTAATTCTCGTTGGAAACTGAAAAGACTTATGGAATATTTAAGAAGTTAAAACCATATCTCACTAGAATACCAAATTTAAATCTAAATGATGACCATATTCATCCAAGTAAATCAATCCATATATTGGATGAATTTTTGAATGAATCTACCTTATCTAAACTTATTCTAAACCATAAATTAGAATATAACCAAAACGCTTCCAAGCCAACATGGCTAAGTTTATGGTATTTATTCATAAAAATAAAATAAAATGATCATACTACCACATAAAAAACCTAGTGGGAAAAAGAGTATAGTGTTGACCTCCTAAAACCCTAATTTAATAAATAAATAAATAAAACTAAAATAAATGATATTTTTGATATCTTATCATCGGGTCACCCTAGACGATCATCGTCATAGAATTCCCCGAGGATAGCAATAAACATGGAGACCCAATACAACTAACACAATGTGATATGAATCTCCTTGCGAAAACTCTGGATTACGGGATTTTAGATCTTTGACTAAATGGGGGATTTCACAAATCCTAGTATAGAAGCACAAACTGATCAAAACTAGCCCTCGGGATCTTGAACATCTTAAGAATTGTAAAGTTAACTAGTCCGCAGGATTAGTTCACAATTCAAAAAATTGCTGGCTAAGTAGCCCACATGATTAACTCACAAATAAAGGGTTCTTTGTTCACTAACTAGCCCGCATGATTAGTTCACAAAGGGTATCAAAATGGAATATGGATGCTTTGATTGATCAACTTCATGATGAACAACTCAAGACCAAATTGGGTAGGGCTTGGATTAATTATTCTAGCTTGTCGATTAACTGAAAACGTCATGAAGAACACTATACTCTTTTTTCCCACTAGGTTTTTAACACGGTAGTGTAATCTTTGTAATAATTTATAAAATTATTCATTTTGGGTTATTGGACTGACAAGCTCGACCATGTGGGTTTTGAAGGGCTGAATTTCAAAAATACAGTCCATTAGGGTTTAGAATATTCAGTTTATTCTAATTAGGCTTATATTTGGTAAGATTAGATAAGGTAATATTCTTCAAGATTACTTATTGAAGATTTTGACTAGATTACCATAGATTACCATTTATTTTAGTTATTTTTAGTTAGATATGGTTTTTGCTTCTTGAAACTTCCATAAGTCAATTCAGTTTCCATGTGTGATTAGGGTTTATGGCCGAGACTAACCCTATAAATAGGGGGGATTTCCAACAATTTTTTACATCTTTTATCAATCATATATTCAGAATTTTTGAGTTATACTCATTGCTTGCGAGCATCTTCATTATTGCTTAATCCTGCGAGTTAATTAAGTATCGATACCTTCAATTTTTGGACTAATCCTGTGGGCTAGTTAGCTTCACTTATCTTGAGAATTGAGCAATCCCGAGGGCTAGTTGATCAAATTTTTGTGTGGCTATACTAGGGTTTACGAAATCCCTTGTTTAGTTAAAGATGTAAAATTTTGCAACCCAGAGTCTTCGCAAGGAGATTCATATCACAATGTCCTAAAAGAGAGAAGCATTGGGATAGTACAAATATGTCTACTAACAATGACTACGAGGATCGGCCTTCATGATAATCTTTATTAGTAAGCCACATTGATAATTAGTCAAACTCATTCAAATTCATCTTAAATCTAAGCAATTTCATCAATCAATCATCAGAATTAGTTGTCACACCAAATTATAACCTAACATTGACTAACAATAATCACATCGACAAAAGTCAAAGTCTTTCAAATTTGACTAAAAACCTAGCAAATAATTAACCCACAATCATTAAATAGTTTATCATCCTAGTCTAAAACATGTATTAATAAAAAAAGAAAGCATAAAACATACTTGATAATCAAAGCACAAAATATGATAAATCAAATCTTACAAATTCATACTAGAAATGCTTTCTAATTGATCCCAACATTATATTTAACCTATATTAGCTAAACCCATAACAAAATAGCAAGAATCCATGGTAAACATAGAGTAAATGGTGAAAATTAAATGAAAATATGGTTTTGGAGAGAAATTTCGAGTGGAAGCAATGAAGAGAGAGACAATAGAGGCAAAAATATGAGAAGATAAATGCAGCCTCAAATCCATCGCTGTAGGCCGCAGTATATGCTGCGGCCCACAATGCTAATTATTTACCTGCTTGACCGCTTTCTTGATTCTGTTGCGGCTCGCAGTGATGAATCTCCCCAGCTTCTACCAACTTTCTACATTTGCCCTTATTCTTGAAAATCTTCTTACTTCTTCATTGTTTCTTCAAAACTTGAACTCTTCAAAAAAACACTTCAATATGATATAAAACACTTCATAAATTGAAGAATTAGGATATAAAATATATGAATTCATCCTAACCCTTTAATTGATAAAATGTTAATTTATTTTCAATTAAGTCTCTAATCTATTAGAAAATTAGACTTCAAATGTGTTAAAAATGGGACATAACATGAGCACATCATAGCCAAATCCATTCATTATTCCCAAATAAATAATTAAAAAAAGTTAGACTTTAATGTAAAGAAATTTTGCCACGAAAGTATTATAGGATTAGTCGGTAGCCAAATTACATTCCAAAATCAATAGGAATAAATAATTATCAATTACATGTTCTAGTAGGTAACACCAGATTATATTTCAAATTCAGTCAAAAGAATGATTGATTTTTTACACACATGGCATAAAATCATATATGGATGGTGAAAATTACTAGATATATTTGTTGCGTTCATAATTTCTGTACATCAAATCAATCATAATTTATTCATATGTAATAATTTAAAAATGATCCACTATTTTTTTAATAAACTCTAATCCCAAAATTGCAATTGCATTCTTTTAATAATCTCAAACTGCACAATTTTTTGTGGTGCAGCTAGTTTATTGAATACTTTCTAAAAAACAAGACCTTCCTTGTATAATAATGGGAACCTATATTAACAATTAGGCTTTAAAGGAAATAAAAAAAATTCTAACCCTAAAGTTCAGGATAAAATCGGGAGTATCTCGTGCAACAATTAAAAATAACACCACAATGGTTCAACATGTAACATTTATTGCTTTCCTTTTCTCTTTTGGTGTTCACTAATTATTGTATCAGCAACATCATGGAGTAGTCAATGGATTTAATGTGATTCTTTGCAGATTTCTACATTTTTAGCATATCTTTGAAAAGATTTTGCGTGAGTCATTGAGTGTATTTCTACATTTACGAGCGAATTTTGACAATAACTTAGATTATTGTTTTTCTTTGTTTTAGAACTGAGATATTTGTAGGTAGAATGATACATGTATTGTAGTCAATTTTCCCCATTTTAAAGGACCTAGCAATGAGGAAGAATATCAATGGTGTCAATTTATTGGGGTCAATCTTAGTTACATAATAACACTAACCTCAGTTGGTCTAAGATTCTTTCATTTATGCACATACCTATATGCTAACTTAAATTTTTTTTTTCCCATTTATATAGATTGACATACATGTGTAGGTGTATATTTATATATGTATGCATGGTTCAATGTGATTTTAAATTTTACCTACATAATAGTGTTTAATTCTATATACAGTTTTGCAATTTGACGTACCACAATATACTTCTAACAACTAAAACTTCATATTTAGCCTTATGTCAGCAGTAATAAATGAATTATGTAGTAGAAATTACCAATGATTGCCTCTACTTCAGAGCATTTTTGTGGGGTGGTTGATATATTTATTTACCTTCTTTTAGTGTCGATGTCTGGTTCGATCCTTTAAAAAATTGGGTTAGAATGGTACATAAACAAGAACTAGGTTCTCATATATATATATATATATATATATATATATATATAAAATTAAACAATCTAACTCTCAATAA
>JAULKM010009017.1:0-14901 GCA_032355605.1 Rubia tinctorum | reverse complement strand
TCTTCTACCTTCATGTTTTGTACTCTATTTATTCTCCTGATCATCAATAATAATATTTACGGGAAATCATTCTTTCAATAAGTCCACCAAAAACACCCTATCCCCTTCCTTGTTTTCTAATGCACTTTCTGTTGAACTTTTAAAATATTATCCCAGAAAAGAATTATCTAAAATTATTATTATGTTCTTCTGCTTAAGATTAAAATAAAATAAAATTGAAATGTTGAATTTGAAAATAATTGTTAGTTCGATATTTGTTTTTGCAATTTTAAGAGCTTCACAATAGATAAGGCCAGTGGGAAGAAACGCATCATGCTGAGTGCAAGAGCTCTCGAAATTGAGTGGAGCGAATCACCGGAGTATTGGAAGTTCATTCCCCACGCCGAATCCAGGTTTCTAAAAATCATTTGTTTAGTTTCACTACTTTGTACCATAGCCGAACATATTTTTCCTGCAATGATATCAATCAATTGTTGACAACTACACATAATTCAGGTTCGATACGGTGGCTGAGCTCGTGAAGGTGTGCTGGCTTGATATTAAAGGCGTGATCAACACCAAAATGCTGTCACCAAACACCAAATACGGTGCCTATCTCGTTTTCAGTATTCAATCGGGGTTCTACGGGTTCGAACATCCACCGGCAGAGATTTCAGTGGGAATCAAAGGACAAAAGTGCAAGAAGCAGTATGCTTATCTTGATCATGACGGGACCGGAGACTGGAGCACTGAGGTGGAGTGGCAGATAACGAGGTGGGGGAAGCGGCGTAAACATACGGCTCGAACACCCAAACAGAGGAGTGATGGATGGCTAGAAATTGCGTTAGGGGAGATGTACACAAAAGAAAATAAGAATGTTGCTGTTGAGATGAGGTTTGCCGAAGTGAAGGGAAATGACTGGAAAAGAGGTATCGCTGTTGAAGGGATCGAGATCAGGGCTAAGGAGGAGGAGTAGGGGTAAAACGGAATCCAATTCTTTTGGTGTTGGTGTTTTTGCATGCGTGTCCCGTTAACGTGAATTAATTTGCCTTGTTTCATGCTAGAGAAACGGGGCCATTTTTCGTGTTTACGTATATGGCAGAGTACACGTGCTGTATAACTTGCTTTGGTATGGTTTTTGGCCTTTTGGGTGATGTAATATCCTCAGGGAGCAACTTGATTTTTCATGTCTTTATTTGTATTGTTCTACCATTTTTAGTAAACCAGTCGGCTCAAACTTAACAAACCCTCAAATTTTGGTTTTACCGTTTTAATTTAACTATTAGACATGTTTCAACGTATCTTATTTTAACCAAGTATGTAAAGTAAATAGCACATGAACACACACAACTTGGTTACGCAGTTAGGTGAAATCCACATACATCTGCCGGACCTGGCCCAATTCAGAATAAATCTACTAATAAGAAAGACACAGTACAAAGTACAAAATACAATATACAACTATACTTATCTTGTAATTTTTAACGTGTGGATTTTGCAAGCTCCACTTGCTACCGATCCGCCTTGATTAGACTCTCTCTGACCTCGAAATTCGTCGACGCTGGATCTCCTCCTCCCGAGAAATTAAGGTGTACGGCTCTGAACTTGATCAACATGTCATGTATGTTGGAACATATAAATTCAGGCTCTTGCAAAGCCCTCAAAAGATATGAATATGATGTGCAGATTTTCTCTATTCAATTCGTACACATTGCCTTCGTGATGTCCATCAGTATATAGTCCCTTGAGTATATCGGAGCACTCCATTATAATTCCATAATATTTCTATTCCTTATCTGCTTCTGAAACATATTAAAATTCCATAAATAAATGAATTTTTCTTATTTCAAATATCTCATAAGATTCCATAAATACAATTCCATAATTATAGGCATTTTCTACAATACCATTATGCTTCTACATGTCTGAAATAAATATTGCTTAAGCTCCAAGTTTCCAAAACTCAATATCGCGCAATATTCTAATAATCAAATCTGAACTCTTCAGTATATTCCTACATGGAACGTTTTTCTTCTTTAACACTAGTTCACAAATGTCAACACAATAAACAATGAAGTTGACATGACTTTACAATCTCCTTTTTTGGCATTTTGTGGACCCAACAATTTTGGCATACAGAACCAAAAGGAAAACTTCCAATTTACACAATCGCCATAATTTCAGAAATTCCTTATGTTGGAACACATATGAATACCTAATACCAGAAATCCATAAATCCAAAGTAACAAGTCTGATTACATCACCACAAAATAATATCCAAAATCTTCCAAAATACTCACCCCCTGATGCCATGAACATGCCAAAGTCATAAAAGCATAAAAAACCAAAAACAAAGTTCAGCTAATAAGAATCTGCTCCCCCTAAATTTGATACTGACTATGTAGAAACACAGTCCTTCAGAAATTAGTTATGTTGAAGAGCAACACCTTATGCTTCCAGCTCAGATTTCTCTGTTTCAATTCTTGTCTGCTCAGCTTCAAGTGCAGCAATCTGAATATTAATTGCTCCCAGCTTTGCATCCAGAGCCAACAACTTGGCTTGTTTATCATCTTTCACAGAAGTAGAAACTGCACTTTTAAGGTTCCATAGCAAATCGTGAACCTGTCTCATCCCAAAGGTTTTCTTGTTCGGCTTGAGGGGCTCAATCTTCACAAGCTCATCTTCAAGAAACCCCCGCATTTTTGCATGCTTGGTAAGTGCAGTAAGAAGTCCCGGATAAACTAAGTCATGCTTTGCCTTGGGAGAAATTGTCTGCTTCACAACACTCTGCTGAATGAGCAAGCTCAGATTAACTGGCTTATGTGTTCCAACACAGTACAACAACTTAGCCATTTCCCGAGTTAAAGTTATAGTGTTGGTGGAGAGCATCCAGCAGTTTACTGCCACTTGATACAAACCAACGAATATGGAAGAGAGACCTAATGCCTAAGAATATCCCGTGCTGGGAAATTTGTCTTAACACCCCCAGAAATTACAGATAAAATCTCATCATCAGACACTTCCAGCTCATCATGAAATACACCGTCAAATTTTGGGGTCTTCAATCCCAATAGTTTGTTAATTTCAACAGCAGAAAAACTTATAATCTTCCCCCGAATATACACTCTATCACACCAAGGAGAATCATCCTCTAAATTCTCAGCCATCAAATCGGAATAAAATTCAGATACCAACTTCTTGTTATACTCATCACACAAGGTAACAACAGTTTCAAATCCAAGCAACTTGATAAAATTAAAAAAAACCACTAGGCCAATCAACTACTCCCTTAGGTAGAATCTTCCCCTGAGAAAATATTTCTCACATATCCTCACAATAAGTATCCAAATATATAGTAGAGATAGCATCACTTACTAATGGAGGTGCCAGAGTTGTTTTCATCTTCTTAGGAGAAGATTTAGCTTTCTTACTTCTCTTGGCTGGTTGAGAGGTCTCTGCTTCAGGCTCCTTCCTCTTTTCCTTTCTACGCCTGGTCTGGATGAACTCATCCAAGACTTCATCACTGGAGTAGGTCAGATTGGGTTCCTGTGTTGGAACATGGTCAGCCTCAGGTACCCCAGTCTCTTCAGTGGAATGTGTTCCAACATAGTCAGACCCATCAGAAGGTTCAACTCCTTGTGTTGGAAGATGGTCTCCTGTCTCAATAGCTTCCATTATGGGATCATCTCCACCTTTCTTCTTAGCCCCAGATACCTCCAAATCATCATAAGCAGACCCACCATAAGCATCATAAATCAGACAGTCTCAATTTCTCATATTATCTCCAGTAGAACCTAATTTTGAATCATCAGCATTGGGTTCTCAGCTTCCTGTTGGTATGTTGGAACATACCCAACATCATCTTCCTCATTACTATCGGATGGGACACTTACAGGAGGCCCTAAAGCCCTGAGTTCTTCATCCCTTTGAGCAGCCACGAAATCAAAAGCAACAATATTCATCTGATCAATAGATCTGATCACCTTCAAACCTTCAGCATCCTCATCACCATTCTCTTGAATTTGAACAAAGCTTAGATACAGGATATAGGAATAAACATGAAACATATCCTTTCCTCTATGCTCTCCATATGCACCACACAACAGCATGGGGTTATAGTTCTCAACATCCTCCAAGTTTCCTATATCACCTGTAAGAAGTTCTTCCATTATAACCTCCAGAAAGTCCACTCTCATGTTTTCCAAATTTCTCATATCTACGGTTACTCGGTTGGCTTGAACCCACTTAGTAAACTCATCTATGAAATTAAACTTTCTTCCCTTCCAAATAATGTGAGTAGATTATGAACTTGTTACCTTTTGATAGTGAGCTATCTTCTTGTTTGGTGCTTTATTCTCGGGTTTCCCAGAGGTGAGTACAAACGGCCGCACTAGTCCTTGAGCCTTGTTTCCGGCCATTATAGATGAATCACGGTAGAATTTTGGTTCGGCGGGGTGTTAAGAATCAGCTCTTAATTCAGCAAGATAACTTCCAAATTTTGAAAGTTTAGTAGAGAAGAAGTGTGTAATGACGAAAAAGAGGGAATATGGAGAGTTGGAAAGAATTTGAGTAAAAAATAACTTCTCATTTTCACCTCTCTAACCGTGTCTACTTTTTCCCTTTCCAAGACAATTATTATATTTCATGTCTTGTCAACTCATGTTCCTTCTTGAACTCCCAACATACTCACTCCTTCTTCTTTTTTTCTCTTTCTATATTTTTTTTGTTTTTCTGAGTTTTCAAAAACAAAAATTGAAAAAAAATAAATAAAAATGCATACTTTACAGATGAATTTCAGGATGAAACGTACCTCATATTTGACACACATCAACGTGTTATCTGAGAAATTCAAAAGTTGTAGTGTCCAACAGTTTAGTGAATATGACTGCATACTGCTCACATGTTGGAACATAGGCCACCACAACCTCCTTTCTTTCAACCAAATCTCTAATAAAATGATGTTTGATATCAATATGCTTTGTTTTTAAGTGATTAGCCAAATTTTTAGAGATGTCAATTGAACTTTTATTGTCACACAAAATCTTTAGAGACCCTCATTAAATTCCATAGTCATTCATCATTTGTTTCATCCACAATAGTTGTGCACAACAGCTTCCAGCAGCAAGATACTCAATTTCAGCAGATGATAAAGAGATTAAATTTTGCTTCTTATTGTACCAAGAGACCAAATTAGTGCCAATAAAGAAACAACCCCCAGTAGTACTTTTGTGATCATCTGCATTACCAGCCCAATCACAATCATTATAACTAATAAGACTTGAATCTTTATTCTTAGAATACCTGATACCATAAACAGATATCCCACTAACACATATGCTAAAACATATATCTGTTCTTCTAGTAGTAAGATACAAAAGACTCTCAATCATGCTTCTGTATAGTTTCTGATTGACTGAAACACCTTTCTCATCGTTCACCAATTTTTCTGTAGTTGGCATTAGCGTTCGTATAGATCGTGCACTACTAAGTCTGAACCTCTTTACCAGATTCAAGGAATACTTGCTTTGGTTTATAAACAACTCATTCTTTTCTTTCTTAACTTGAATCCCTAGAAAATCTCTGAGTTCTCCATCCATGCACATCTCAAACTCGGCATGCTTTAGTGACACGAAATCTTGCACCATAAAAGATGAAGTAGGTCCAAACACAATATCATCCACATAAATTTGAGCAATAAAAAACTTTGTGGATTCGGTAAGCACAAATAACGTACGATCTACTCCTCCTTGACGATATCTTAAGTAGAAAGTTAGTCGGTCGCTCATACCATGCTCTTGGTGCTTGTTTCAGACCATATAGCGCATTCTTAAGTCTATACACATGATGTGGATAATGAGGATCTTTAAATCCTTTAGGTTGTTCCACATATACCTCTTCATTCACCACTCCATTCAAAAATGCACTTTTCACATCCATCTGATATAATGTAAAATTCATAGTATAAGCAATAGCTAGCAAGAAGCGAATAGATTTTAACCTGGCAACTAGTGCAAAAGTTTCATCAAAGTCGACTCCTTCCACCTGAGTATATCCTTTAGCCACCTGTATAGCTTTATTACGAGTAATCTGACCATCAACATTAGACTTGTTCTTGAAGATCCACTTTGTACCAATAATATTTACCCCATTCGAACGAGGAGTGAGATACCATACATCATTGCGTTCAAACTGCTTGAGCTCTTCTTGCATGGCCGCAATCCATATTTATCAAATAGTGCTTCCTTGTAGTTTTTTGGTTCAATAAATGAGATGAGACATTGTAGTCCGGCTAGCTCTCTGTAGTTCACTCGAGGAATTAATTAGGTTTATCTTGAGATAGGTTCTGGTACATCCTATGTTGGAACACGCAGATTTGGTGTGGAGGAGGATGTTCCAACATACTCTTCTTCTTCAGACACCAGCTGGTCTACTGATTGATCATATGTTCCAATATACTCTGGATACTCAGGCGAATTATTCTGTGTTGGAACATGCTCAAAATCTGGTTTGTCTTCTTTTTCTTTCGAATTCTGTTTGTCATTAGAATCATCCACATCAACATTTATTAACTCCAAAAGAGAGCGTTTGAGGATTATACACACGGTATGCTCGGTTGTTCACAGAATACCCCAGAAATATTCCAACATCACTACGATTGTCAAATTTGGCCAATGGATCTCTATCTCTGAGAATATAACACTTCCTTCCAAACACGTGAAAGTGAGCTACGATTGGCTTCCTGCCCTTCCAAATCTCGTAGGGTTTTTTTCTGGTAAAAGGTCAAAGATACACACGATTAATAGTATAACAAGCTGTATTAAAAGCCTATGCCTACCATTTTTTATGCATGCCTTTTTCTGCAAGCATGGCTCGTGCCATCTCCTGGAGGGTTATATTCTTCCTTTCTAAAATACCGTTCCACTGTGGATTGATTGGATTGGAGAATTCATGTTGAATCCCAAGTACATCACAAAAATCACTGAAGTGAGAGTTTTCAAAATTCATGCCATGATCACTTCTGATTATGGATATCTTTCTAACCGGACTTCCCTTTTCTATCTGCAATTTTATCACCAAACTTCTAAACACATCCACATTATCATATTTTTCTTTGAGAAACGCCACCCAAGTGTATCTAGAAAAATCATCAGCACATAGAAAGATGTACTTCTTACCACTCACACTAGGTGTGTTGACTGGACCCAATAAATCTATATGCATTAATTCAAGATTCCTTGAGGTGGTAATATACTGTGCTGAAGAGTGAGGAGACCGAATCTGTTTACCTTGCTGACATGGACCGCATACAATTCCACTTTTGGTCGTAAGTGTAGGCATACCTCATACTGCCTTTGAATTGGAAATTTTCACTAAGGTTTTGTAGTTTATGTGGCCAAGCTTCCTATGCCACAGAGTGCCTTCATCTTGCTTTAAATTCAGACATCTAACTTCTTGTTCCAAGAGATAACAGTTGTCTAATGATCAAATACCAGAAAGTACTTTATCGTTGCCATATCTCACAACACCTTTCGAAAAATATTTGAAAGTTGAGCATCATCTATGTTGGAAGTCGTCCAATAATAATATATCTGAACAATCTGAGACATTGTTCCCAGTATGGCCCTGAAAGGTTTTCGCTGACGAGTTTTAATCACTTTTCACTTCATGTCTTGAGCTTCTGCCTTGAGATTTCCCGTATTTCATGATGAGTTGCCATAGCTAATTCCTTGTCGATCTCAAAAGATTTTTCCCATGGTCAGAATATCATCGAGCTTTGCCTTGCCAGTGTTTAACTTCCTGATTGTTGCTTCTGCCATCTCTACCCTCTCAGCCACAAAATATACTTTCAATTTCAAATCCTTAATTTCATTCTTAAGTTTTTCAATCAGTACTAATAATTCCTTTTCTTTCTCGGCCAATTGGTTTTTCTCCATCTTCAGGGACTTGTTTGTGTTAGCAACCTTTAACAACATGTCATACATTTTTCATATGAAGCATAAATGTCTTCATCAGTCACGGGTTGGTCATCATCATCGCTGGAAGTATTGGCAGAACTAATGTTGGAATATACCTTATTATCTGTGTGGGAACATATGTCCACACCATCTGTATCATAACAAACTTTTGCTCCAAATGCCACATAATTACAGGTAAGTTCCTCTCCATCTTTATCCTAAGAGTTGGATTCTTCGTCTTCGGTTGGATGATTCCACTCGGTCTCAAAGTGTCATGCAAGTTCATCCAGAGAATTTATAAAAACTCTCATGCGAGCCTTCCAGTAATTGTAGTTTGTCCCTTCCAGCATATGTGGCTGAGACACAGAATCTCTTTCCTTTGTCGCCATGGTAAACCTGGATCACACTTTCCTTGACCCAACCAAGGTAAAAAAATAAGTGACCAAGCTCTGATACCAAACGAAATTTTGATTTTACCGTTTTAGCTTAACTATTAGACCTATGTTCCAACATATCCTATTTTAACCAAGTACGTAAACTAAATAACACACGAGCATACACAACTCGATAATGCTGTTTAGTGAAATCCACCTACAGTTGTAGGACCTGGCCCAGTTCAGAATAAATTCACTAATTAGAAAGACACAGTACAAAGTACACTATACAAATATACTTATCTTCTTATTATTAACATGTGGATTTTGCAAGCTCCCATTACTACCGATATATCTTAATCAGACTCCCTTTGACCTCAAAACTCGTCGACATTGAATCTCCTACTTCCAAGAAATTATGGTGTACGACTTTGAACTTGATCAACATATCACGTATGTTAGAACATATAAATTCAGGCTCTTACCAAGCTCTTGGAAGATATGAATATGATGTTCATATTTTCTCTATTCAATTCTGAAGCGTTGCAGACGTGATGTCCATCAATATATAGTCCCTTGAGCAGATCAGAATACTTCATGATAATCTCCATAATATTTCTATTCCTTGTCTGCTTCTGAAGCATTTCCAAATCCCATAAATAAGGCGATTTTCCTTCTTTCAAATATCCCATAGTTTTCCATTAATCAAATTCCATAATTATAAGGATTTTTCATAATACCAATATGCTTCTACACGTTTGAAATAAATATTGCTTAAGCTCCAAGTTTCCAAAACTCAGTATCACACAATATTATAATAATCAAATCTGAACTCTTCAGTATGTTTCAACATGGAACGTTATTCTTCTTTAACACTAGTTCACAAATGCCAACACATAAATAATAAAGTTCACATGACTTTACAAACCCCATAAACATCTTGGTTGACGATGACGGTTAGTGTATAATCTCTCCATCCCACCCTATGTTCATTCTTTCTATTTTTATTTATTCCAACAAACACGTTTCGATTTTGACTAATTTATAATTGAAAAAAGTGTATTTTTACCCCTCAGTTCTTTGTTTTGCACATATACCTCCCAATTTATCAAATGTGCATTTGTATATCTGGTGTCATCTGAAAAATTTGTCAACTTTAGTCATTGTCGGGTACAAAGGAAATTGCCGTTTTACCCTTAGAAAAAAATAGAAATTTTTCTAAATAAAAAATGATTTTTAATACCCGTGTATAAAAGGACTTTTTATTCTTCTTCTTCTTCTGAACGCAAATCTTTTTTCAAAAATAAAAAATGACTGGTGGTGGTTGGGCTGGGGTTGGGAATCAACGGGTTAGGATTGGGGCTGGGACACTCCTCTACTCTCATACCCAAACTTCTTCACTTTCAAAACAATTCTCTCCATAGTGCTCCCTGATCTACTACTCTCGTCCTAATTGGAACCCGAACCCTTCCCGTGGTTTTTAGAATAATCAATGAGTGAGGACTTTTTAGCTTGTATTCCTTACGGGCTTTAGTCTAATCAACCAATTAAGAATTACGACTACAAGTAACTCTACCTAAATCCATGTTTTCATTTTCGATGTCCCATCAAAAGCTGTAATTTTGGGGGTTTGTAATGGATTGCTTCTTTAATGGGATTGAAGAGGCATACCTGAGGAATGGAGCTTTAACATTGAGCTCTGGAATAAGTCTGTGAAAGTGCAGGCATGGTTTCCTTGGTTTAGACGATATCCACATGAAGACACCTCTTGAAACTTTACAAGGTTTTTAGATCGATGTGGCAGCGGCGGGGACGGCGGTGGTGGCGGAGCAGCGGTAAACACTAATATTGATGTTGATGAAGGGAGGGTTCCACTTCACTGGAGGGAAAAATGGTCCTCATATTTTTTTAAATCAAGTGAAGGTTGTTTTGGTAATTTCAATATTGGCCAACGTTGAAAAATAAAAAGTCAATGTCGGACTTAGGCAGAAGGGTATGAGTTATTAAATCACAACTAATCCAAGGGCACATTTGCACTTTCGAAAAACTAGGAGTATGTGTGTTGGAACAGTGTCCTTTAGCCAATGTGAATTTTCCATACTATGGTTAGAGAATTAATTATGGAGATAATTAATTTAGTTATTTTGAGTGATTGCAATGTTTAGCTGGAAACCGCTTTCCACATGCTAACATAAATTATATTGGACTTGCAAACTATTATGACTAAACCTATAGGGTCACACACAAAGCATAGAATTGGATAAAAGAAATAATTATTTGGTTAGTAGCCCAGATAATAATTATATGAGAAATTAGTTTAGAACTCATTAAGTTGTTTTGGCTAGGCCCAAATTGATTTGGATTAGGGTTTATTGGATTAATGACTATTCTGTATAAATAGATATATTTAAGTATGACAGTATTAAAACCCTGTAAGTCAATAGAAATAATCCAACCATTCTCAGAAAAAAACTTCACCATAAAGAGAAGAAGGAAGACTGTATCTTTGCTTGCTAATTGATGTTGTAAGTTGATAGCGGTGTGGGCGATTCGATTGTGTTGTGTTGATAAGTATAGAGGAATCACATCTAGGATTCTCATCTCCGTGGTTGATCGAATTTGATGGAACAACACGCTTCAAAGGTAATCTAAACTCTTAGATAGTTTCAAATTAAATACATGAATGAGATTTGGGATAAGATGATTGATATCCTGGTAAATTAGATTTAATCAAGTCCCAATAGTGGTATCACAGTTTCTTGCATGTTTTAAATTGATCAATTCACCTCGACAATATGTGAATTTGATATACATGATATCGTGTTTAAATTTGTGTTCATATTTGTATCAAAGTAATTATGGATGATTTAATTTGATGTACACTGAAATTTGGTATTACCTAAATTGTTTAATAACTAAAACTATGTTACAACATTAATTAAATAACCAAGTATGTAAAAGCAATAAGAGAAACACATGGACTTTGTTACGCACTTCGGTGAAATTCACCTTAATCTGCGGGGTCTAGCCCAGTTCAGAATAAATCCACTAATCAAAAAGATAACGTACAATGTACACCGTACACTTATACTTATCTTTTCTAATTACAACGTGTGGACTTTGCAAGATCCCCTTTCTGCCGATCCGCTTTGATCAGACTCCCTTTGACCTCGATACTCGTCGATGCTGGATCTCCTCCTCCCGAGAAATTAAGGCATCCAATTATGAACTTAGATCAAAAGATCTTTGATCATGTTGGAACACCAGTGAAAACTCTTGGCTACTCTCAATATATATAATCTGAATTCAGACTTCCTTCTATTAAATTCGTAAGTAGCTCAGTCATAATATTATCAATATTTATACCTTTGGTCGCACATCTTCAGTTTCTTTTGCGCATAAAAACCTATCTCTGTAAAATATTCTGATAACAATCAAATCCCTTGGAGATAGGAATTATCAAATCCAATCCCTTAAATAAAGGAATTAGAATATTCCATCCATATCTCAGCAATACTCGAAATTCCCATGTCAATCCAATTCCATAAATCTAATCCAATCCCATAAATATAAGAATTGATATATTCTCCAACTAATCACAACCTGGATGAAATATACACTTCTCTCATATTCCATAACTATTCTTTTTTTTTTTGCAAGCCATACCTTAATTGATGTTTCAACATAACATTTTATGTCTGCATAATTTCCACAAATTGTCAACTCAAATAATTCTGGACTTTACAATCTCCCCATTTGGCATTTTGTGGACCCATCAACCTTTTTGATTTTCCAATCATCAACTATGCAAATAGAACACTCAAACCAATATGGATGTTGACACTAGAATTTAACTCTCCCCAAATATCATAATTTCAATCATCGATACCCTTGTTGGAACATCAAATAGAAAGTAAAAAAATCCAGACAAGCATTGCAATCCAACCGACTGTTAGAAATCCGAGAATAGTAGCATAAGCCATCAAATATCCAAACAAGAATAACATCAAATAACATCATAGAACCAAAAATTCATAAATCCAAAATACTCCCCCTTGGGGACACAAAATAGGCCAAAGCAACAAAATAAAAGAAATGCCATTATCTTCATTCATTTAATTCTTCTTCCAGCTGGGCCAGCTCTGCTTCAAGAGCAACAAGTTGGACTTTTAGAGCTCCAATCTTGGCCTGAATCATCACTTTCTTGGCCTCCTTTGCCTTATGCACAGCCTCATTCGAGGAGCTACCAGCCTCAGAATTCATCCAGAGTAGGTCATTAATCTTTCTGGTAGAAAAAGTTCTAGAGTTTTCCTTTACTAGGTTGGGAGAAACAAAGACATCAACATTCTTCATTGCAACTTTTCCTGCTTTAGCCACGGCTGTGATTATACATGGATGTGGGAGTGAATTTTCTTCATGGAGGATACAGCTTGAAAAACAATATTTTCTTGTATAATCCGTCCAAGGTTAACCGAAATCTTCTTCCCAACACAGTACAAGAGTTTGGCCATTTCTCTGGTTAAAGTTGAGGTATTTGTTGAGGGAATCTAGCAGTCAATGGCAATTTGAGAGAGGCGGAAATATCTGCTGGTCAAGCATGACATGGAAACATTGCCCTGGTCCGACCACTTGGATATTACCCCACCAGAGATCTCATGCAGTATCCGGTCATTGGTTAACTCCAGGTCCTCCGCATATGGTCCCTCAAACTCAGGTGTATTCACTCCAAGCAATCTATTAATCCCGTAAGCAGAAAAATTAATAACATTACCCCTTAAATATATCCAACCGTACCACTTAGAGTTTACATCCAAATTTTCTACCATTACATTGGCATAAAATTCCTGTACCAGCTCTCTGTTATACTCTTTGTATACTTTAGCTGCAGCAGAGGGACCTAAATGCTCCAAGAAAGCTGTAAAGCCACTTGCCTTATAGGTCTCAAAATCTAGTGACATCTCTGAGCTGATATTCCTTTCACTGATCACATCCCAGCTCTCCTGACAGGCCTCATTGAAAAAATCATCATTTAGTTCATCCACTGCTGATGGAGCTCTCTGAGATCTTTGTCCAGATTCCTTCTTCACTATTTTATTTTTCTTTTCAGGCTGGTTTGATCCTTCGGCAACCTTAGTCACTTTCCCTTTTAATATTCTTGTTTGAACAAACTCATCCAGTATTTCATCACAGGAATAAGCAAGGATTTCTTCTTGAACATGTTCCTGTGTTGGAACATCCTCCACCTCAATAACTTCAATTTCCTGCATACTCTGGTGGTCTGAACATCATCAAGCCCATCCTCAACTACTACAAACTCCTCATCCACATGTTCATACTGATTTGATGTTTGAACATCATCAGTTGTCATCTCTTATGCTACACCTTTAACTCCCCCTGTCTCCATCTCGGGAGTCTCATCATACACCCTCTCAGTAGTATCAGGAACTTCTCTCTCTAGCATGCACATTGGTAGGTTCACCTCCTAAATCATAGTCTTCATCCACTTCCATATCTACTGTGTCTTTCCCTGCATTCTCAGGATGTGTTGGAACATGGCAAGCATCCCCAGCTTCCAACTCTTCCTTATCCGAATCAATCACAATTACAGCAGGAGGTACTTCTCTCAAACTTTCTAACTTCTTAGCTACAGTAGGATAAAAAATCTGAATGGCTTTGTAGCTAGAGGAACTTAAGACATATATATATCTTTAAACCAGTTGTTTATTCTCCTTAATCTCAGTTTCCTCGGACCTGAGGCACTTGTATAAGCACACATAACCTTTTTACCCTCATGCTCTACACATGCCAATTCGGTTAATCTAGGGTTCCACTCTTCCATGTATTGAATATCCCCTATGATTCCCTTTAACAGATGGCTTAGGTCATAGCCATTTATCATACCCAACATAGCCTTATATCCTTTAAGGTCTACTTTCTTATTATGCTTCATATAGTAGTTCATGAAATTATCTAAGGACTTGAAAGTCTAACCATTAAAAGTGAATTTTCACGAAATACCTTGATCTTCACGGGCACAGATGGGTCTAGTACCGGCTCAACTGGAGGTGATCTGACAACTTCAACCCCCGGTTCAAGAACACCATCCCAAGGTTCCAGTATATCACTTTCTGATAAGTTCACCATCCTTTCAGGTTCTCTAAAAATCTTTTTCAAGGCACCAGACTTTTCCATGTCGGGTTTGAGAAATGTGGTACAGCCAGAAGGAATTTTTGAGACTCCTAAACACTTTCTACCTCTCCGTAGCAAGATCTTAGCACGAGAAATCCAAGAACTATCAAAACTTGAAATAATATTGGGATAGGGAGGTTGTATAAGGAGATAAATATCTAAGAAGATGGAAGTTAAATTTAAAAAAAATTAACTTCCTCTTTTCTCTAAAAAATGCACCTCATTTTTATTTTTTCAAGGTAATAATTACCTTTCTCACTTACCTGCCGTCAGATTCCAACTATCCATACTTCATCTTAACTTTTCATATTCCAATATACTCCCTCAGTCCCCTTTTTAGTGTCCTACATCACTATTCATCAATAAAGTTGATGTTGTTTGTATTGCAAAAATATATAAATTTA
>JAULKM010008997.1:0-14902 GCA_032355605.1 Rubia tinctorum | reverse complement strand
ATCTAAACCCCTTATGATGTAAACCTACCTAAATCTAGCAATCTTACCACAAAATGATTACAAAAGAGCTGTTAAATACTCCGGAAAACACATGCATTTGAGGTCAGATCATTAATTGATTAATTGATTTTCAAGAGGCAAACTTTGTAAATTTTGAATGTAAATATAAAGTAATCTATATAGAATAAAAATATCATGTGAGATATTGTTAAATTCATTTTAACATCTATTTTCTAAATATCAAATTTTTATGCGTCATTATTATAGGTAACTAGAGATATTTACGGTCAAACATGCTCATTGAAAACCGTGAAGAAGTAAATAAATAATTTAGAGTAATAATGAGGGAGTAGTCAACATCAAACCCAAGTTTTGACATATGATTACAACAATAATTATTTATTCATTTTGTTAGAATAAGTCAAGTATCTGATTATATATGATTAGTATTTTGGTTATGGTATGATTAGAGTTGTTGATTAGACTAGAATTTTACTAGTACTAACTTTCCTTCTGTACTTTATATATTATGAGCAGTAATACATTATTCGTTACGTGAAATCACTCTTTCATGGTATCAGAGCAGGTTCTGATCCAAACACCTAAACCCTAATTTTATTTTATTTTTTCGTCAACCACCTCCTCCTTATCTTTGGCCGCCAAACTCAACCCCCTTCCTCTTACCTCCTTTTCCAACGTAATTCCCAGCGTCTTTTTCTGGTCACCTTCCTCTCGGTCTGTCATCTTTCCCGGCGGAAACATCTATTTTTGCAAATCACGGATCTGGTCTGGTTCCCCATCTTCTCCGGCTGGCTTCATTTTTCAACCAGTGGCTACCTCTAGCGGTGGTCATTTTCAGGTCTAAGTCTTCCTTTGCTGGCATTGTCTTCCGGTCTCCAAAGGCGTAATCTTCAGTTCGGAAAACTTTCAAGTGCAGATCTAGAGTGGCGTTTTCAATTCACCAAACTTTGGCGCATGAACTTCTTGGATGTGTCTCATTCATGCGCAGACATCACCCACACACAAGCCTCCTCTTCAGCGCGTGTGTTTCACGCACGGGGCACTATTCAACATCTTTTTTGGATCCTACGTGTGTCATCCACGCTCCCTATTACACATGATGTGCTTATTGTGTCTGATATCACTAAAAAAAATCTATCATTAGAAAATTTACTCGCGATTTAAATGTTGTTGTCTGCTTTGATGATCGCTAATTTATTATTCGGCATAAAATCACTAGTGAAACTTTGGATCACGGTCATAGGGAAAATGAGCTTTATAATTTAGAATATGGTGCATCTTCTTTGTTGTCAACTGTGGAATCAAATAAGTCGTGTTCATCTTTTGAAATATGGTATGCTAAACTTGGTCATGTTTCGCATTTTATTATTTCTGGTTTGCGCGCTTTTGGATCTTTATCTGTCTCATCGGTTTTACCAAAATCTAACCTTTGTGATACGTGTGAAAAGGCTAAAGGGAAGCGTTTATCTTTTTTATACAAATGATAAACGTGCTGCTAGGGTACTTGATCTAGTTTATTGTGAATTATGGGAGCCCTCTCCCATTTTATCTGCTAATGGTTTCTCCTACTATGCTATTTTCCTCGATGATCATTCCCGACTCTCGTGGTTTTACGCACTGCACCGCATATATGATTTTTGGGATTCTTATCGCCTTGAAGCTTTGTGGAGAACTAATTTTCTTCACCATTAAGGTGTTTCAGAGTGATAGAGAGATCAGATTCGTAAATGGTCGCTTACACTCTCACTTTCAGACAAAGGGCATTCACCATCAATTTTTCGCCCATATACTCCTGAGCATAACGGTCGAGTTGAACGAAAGCACCACCACATTGCTGAGATGGGTCTATCTATGTTATACCACTCTCATGTCTCTCTCTCACTGGCCTCACGCTTTTGCTGCAGCCGCTTATACCATAAATCGGCTACCCAATTCTGTTCTTGGAGGAAGATCACCATATGAAGTTTTTAATGGCCGAGTTCCCATATACACGAATTTCCATGTATTTGATTGTTGTGTGTATTCTTATATTTGTCCATATGTAGCTCACAAATTCGTTCCTCGCAATTTCCCCTGTATCTTTCTTGGGTACAGCTCCCAGTACAAGGGATATCGATGTTTAGATCCTAAATCTGGAAAGATATATGTCACCCAACATGATCGGTTTGACGGCACTTTCTTCCCTTTTGCCGATGGTTCTACTTTAGTATCTCCGTTCTCATGGGATGTCTCTACTTTTTTGGATCTCGTTGATGCATCAGCTGATATTCCTGCTTCTTCCACGGTGGCATCTCCTCCTGCTCGGCTTGTCACTACGGTTGCCAGCTCTCCTGGATCATCGATGCTACCATTCTCACCGACTACGATACCATGTTCTGCATGTTCTACTGATTCAAAGAATCCAGTGGCAGCTCAAATGCATCCTGCTCCGATCATCTCGCCATCGACCAGCTCACCTGGTTTGCCGACCAGCCCACCTAGTTCACCAACCACCTCACTGGCCCCTTCGTCGGTCGTGACTGCTCCTCTGATCTCTCCTCCTCGGACATGTATTCATCGGATGGCTACTCGATCGGCGACTAGGGCTGTTCAGCATAGAGATTACTATGGTATTATTGCTCATGGTCTTATTGATTCCCTACTTGCTTAGTCGGAGCACATGGATTATCACACTACTCTTCAGGATCCGGCTTGGGTTTCCACCATAGATGGCAATATGGCAGCTCTTCGTGGGCAGCGCACCTAGGATTTGGTACCTCGACCATTGTATCTCAACATTGTTGGCTCCAAATGCGTTTACTAAATGAAGTACCAACTAGATGGAACTATTGAGTTACATAAAGCTAGGCTTGTGGCCTAAGGTTTCTCGTAGATTCTGGTGTTTGACTTTGACCATACCTTCAGTCCAGTGGTCAAAGAGTCCAAAGTTCGTACTGTTCTGGCTATTGTTATGGTGTGCTCCTGGCCTCTTCATCTGCTGGATGTCAAGAATGCCTTTCTTACTGGCGTGCTTGATGCTCCAGTCTATATGGCTCAGCACGTTGTTTACAAAGACTTGCTTCATTCAGAGTATGTTTGTGGCTTGCAGATGGACATTTATGGTTTTAAGCAAGCTCTATGGTCCTGGTTCCAGTGATTCAGTACTTCTTTGGTTCAGTTCGGATTTAACTGCAGCTCCGCTAATACTTCTATTTTTGTTCTGTCTCGGGGGTTTGTCACTGCTATATTTGTTGGTCTATTTTGATGATATAGTCCTTATAGGTAACGACCTGAATCTGTTATGACAGTTCATCGCTCTTACACATTGGGAGTTTGACATCAACGTTGTGGGCACTCTACACTACTTGGTTTGGAAGTTACACCCTCAGCCTCAGGCTTACTTCATGGCCAAGCTAAGTATGCTAGGGATATTGTCACTCATGCTGGGATGTCCGATACTACCTCAGTCTCCACTCCATTTGTACCAGGATCGCAGCTTCAAAGCTTCATCCATTTCAGAATCCAACGCTATATCACTCTCTTGTTGGGGCTCTACAGTATTTGACCGTTACTCGTTCTGATTTGGCCTTTACTGTCAACACAGTCAGTCAATATCTTCAGGATCACCATAACGATCATTTTGTTGCGGTTAGTTGGATTCTTCGATATGTTTAAGGCACTCCGCATTTTGGCCTTGCATTTCAATTTGCCAGTTCTCCTGAGGTTCTGAGTTATTCTGATGCTAATTGGGCTCGTTTTCTGGAGACCCGTCGATCCACATATGGTTATGCCGTCTTTCTTAGTGGAAACCTTATTTCCTGGAGTGCCAAGAAACAACCCATGATTTCTCGATCGTGTACGGAGTCCAAGTATCATGCTCTCGCCAACACAGCCTCTGAGGTTGTTTGGTTGACTCATCTTCTCCATGTTCTTCTCGGCACAGAATCCAGTTGCTCACAAGCGGACGAAGCACATCGACATTGACTATGATTTTGTTCGAGACAGATCCTTAGTAAAATGAAGATAAAACTATGTCTACCACAAAACTTATCAAGTTAACACCAATTTCGCAGTATAATATCGTGTTGAAGAAAATCATCAGGAGAAAGACCTAAAATGAGACTCCAGATGACTCATGCAAAACCGAAAAAACCTTTAAGAAGCACGAAATAATTGGTTGAAGAAGTAGGATACC
This sequence comes from Rubia tinctorum, assembly GCA_032355605.1. NCBI lineage: Eukaryota > Viridiplantae > Streptophyta > Magnoliopsida > Gentianales > Rubiaceae > Rubia > Rubia tinctorum. The sequence continues at coordinate 10,707 of JAULKM010008997.1, read as the reverse complement.
ATCATACCAAAAATGTCATACCCTTCAAATGTTGCTCCAGAAGAGTCCGACACAAGCACGCTAATAGCCAACAAAACTAACAGTTTCCAAAAGGAAAGACAGTTGGCAACAACAATGAAGCATTGTTGGAGATACTTTGTGATATTATTGAACCTTAGATAGAATATTTTTTTATTTGTGATTCTGTATATGTTGTCTATATATTGTACCCTTGTACCATCAATGAAATCATAAGTTCATATTTTACATGGTATCAGATCCTAAATCCTGAGAACCCTAATATTTTCTCTCCCATAAAATTAATGCATTTAATTCTATACTTAGTTTTCTTGATGGATCTATCTCCAAGAGTTTACCCGGTGAACCTTTTGATATATGGTATTTGATGCACGTCGTCAGGCGCAATCCTCTGCTCCGAAGATTGTCGACGTCGCTCCAGGAAGCACCGTAGCTGCAGCCATTGATCGTCGGAGTCCACTTGCACTCATTGTGGCAGAAAAGACCATGGTGTTACCACTTGTTTCCGCATTATTGGATGACTGGATTGGTTCACCGAGAATCGACCACTCGCATCAGGCTCTGAAGCTGTCTCAAATCCTAAGACCCGTGCCTCACCTAGCGCACCGTTCGCCGAAGCTGTACAACGAGTGGCCGCCCCGACTCCACTAGCAGGCACTGCTGCTGCTGTAGTCTTCAATTTCAATAAGTTCGTCTTCAGCCCTACATTTTCCAAGGAGCAATGGAGTATGATTTTAAACATGTTCTCTAAGTTAAATCCTTCTGACAATATGTCAAGTAAGACTGATTTACATTGGATTCTTGATACCGGTGCTTCGTATCATATGACCGATGATAAGGATCTTCTTTATGATGTTGAGCGTGGTGAAAATGTTGATGTCATCTTGCCTGATTGTTCTATTTCTACTGTTGTTAAACAACTTCGTTTTGGAGATGTTGTTGTGACTCATGTTCTGTTTATTCCGTCATTACGATGCAATTTGTAGTCATTTTCCAAGTTAACTGCTGCTTTTAAATGTCTAGTTTTGCTTACTAAAAAATTGTGTGTATTACAGGATATCAGCACGAGGACAGTGATTGGCGCTGGTGAACAGTGAGGAGAGGTTTATTGGCTGCGCAGATTGGGAGCTCTACAATCTACACAGTCGTCCTTGTATGTTGCTCCTTCAGTGTCTTCGTCTGCTTTATGGCATCAGCGTTTTGGGCATCCATCCTCTTCAGTATTATCTTTTACCCTAGCTATTTCTTTACATACTAGTTATTTTAATAAAACTATTCCCTACTCAGTCTGTCATCGAGCGAAACAGTCTAGAAATAGTTTCCCTGTTAGTTCTGCTAATGGTAGTCATTTATGTGAACTTATACATTGTGAACTTATAAATTTGAAAAGAATCACAAAACTCTCGCGGCACAACTCTCCCAATTCTCTCAAAAAACTAACTCATCTTTAATCTTTTCTTCCTTTTTTAAAAAAATTTCAACCGTCATAGACGGAGTTTTGAGGGTGTCCTTCCCTTTTCATTAAACTCATATGTTGCCAGAAAAATGGCTTACATCAAGTTGCTCAAAGTCTTACATCAGTTGCCCTGAGATTTACTTCAGTTGCTCCAAACAAGGGGTATCATAAAGGCACTAAACATTTAATTATAAAGAGAAAATTGCACATATAACCCTATATAATTCACATAAGTGCAAATATGACCTCTTGATAAGTGAAAGTGCAAATATAACCCTAGATAATAAGGGAAAGTGCAAAAATACCCATTCTGACAAATTTAAATCAGAAATTGATGAAATTTCATTTTTACCCCTCTGAAAAAACAAATAAAAACAAAAAAGAATATACTATCCTACCCCTAAATTCTAAATCTAACCCAATGCTTCCTTTTCTTTTCCGATTCAATACCCGCCATCCCTGTATTTTATCCCCAAATTTTCCTGTTCTGAACAAGGCTTGAATTTTCTTCTTAATTCCTCCCCTCTTATTCATTATCGCCTGATTTTTTTTCTTATTTCCTCCCTTCTCATTTATCACCGCGTTTACAGGTCAGTTTTAATTTATTTTTTTTAAAAAAAATCAGCAATGATGAAGAGATTACTGGGGAATGAAGGGGGTCACCGGGGAATGAAGGGGGTCACCGGGGAATGGAGGGGGTCGGCGGGAATGGAGCGAGTCTCGCCAGGGAATTGAGGGAGTCACTTAAAATGGAGGGAGTCGAACCGTGGAATGGAGGGAGTCACCGAGAATGGAGGGAGTTGTCGGGAATAGAGGGAGTCGCCGGAATGGAGACAAAATGCTGCCGCCCTGAGATGGAGAAAATGATGGGGAAACCTAGGTTTCTAGTTTGGTGGTGATAGGCGGGACGAAGAGTGGTAGCGGTGGGCGGGACGAGGTGTGCTGACGGTGGGGGATGAGGAATGGTGGAGGTGGTAACCGAAAATGGGAGTGGGGCGGTGGCCGGGAATGGGGTGGGAGTGGTGGGGGCATTATTATCCTAATACTTTTAGGTTTTAGGTTAAAGGGTATTTTGGTCATTTTATATGCGGTCAACGTTGGTCGAAAGGGTATTTTGGTCATTTCATCGATTAGTTAGGGTTGTTTTTGTAGTTTAAATTATCTGAGTGTTATATTTGTACTTACTCAAGTATATAGGGTTATATTTGTATATATCCCAATTATAAATTTGTAACCTTTATGTATAAATATATAAACAGGGTACATCGCAAGATAAATGGACGAATACTGACGACACTTCCAACTAGTTTAGGTCGAACCACTGGAAGCCGATCACGGTATTCAAATATCTGCCACCTTCTCACCAAGTTTCTAATACACTGTCCTAATCAACCTCTAAAGCAACCAAAACAGAAATGAACAGCTTCTGAAATGTAAGATTCGGTTAATCTCCATTAAATTGAAGTCCTTTATAGAAAGTGGTAATGACCCCGGTCATTTTGGTCGTCAAAAATTCTTTTATAAATGTAAGTAAAATCAGTAGAAAGTACGAAATTCTCTAACGCAATATAAGGTGATCAGTTAAAGAATTTTCAACTTGTTCGGTCTACAAATTTTGACTGTAGATTATGAACCGAATCGCCAAATGTAAGTTGTTGTAACTATCTTGACTTTGATTTCTCCTATACCAATATATAGACCATATCAGAATCCAATTAGGTTTAATTAAACACAAGGATCCGTCAAAAAAACTTGAACTGGTAGAGATCAGACGCGACTAAATATTTCAACAAAAATACCTAGTTTTGAGCAGATACCCCTAATAATTATGAAAATGAACAAAGTAAAATTTGAATTAATTAAAAGTCTCCCACTCTCAAAATTTTAAAAAGTAGAATAAATAAAAATAAAAATGGAGAAGTACCCCTTGCGATCTTGATATCACTGGAGAACGACTCAGCTCCGAGTTGAAACATACCGGGGTGAGTTGACTCACCTATGACTCGTGAGTTGACCCAAACCTTTTGGTGAACCAAGTTGGCCTCTACTGTCTGAGTTGACCTTCCCAAACCGTAAACTCGGAAATCATTAGATCTTAGTCAACTAGGCCTCGGGTTGGTCTCTGAAACCCTAGTAGCTCGGGTGGTCCTCTAAAACGCCAACTTGTCTGAAGAAACAAGAAACGTCGGTGGCTAGAAGATCGTTCTCCGAACGCCGGAAACCCATGTTGCCTCTTTTTCACCGATCACCGACACGACAATTGACATGCCGCTTCCAAAAAACCTCCTTGGTCGGGATCTGGAGAGCCGCTGGAGTCGCGGATGGTAAGGCTATATATCTGGTTGAATGAGGGAGGGACAGTGAAGCAGTGTTCATTCATATTTGGTCATCGGTGAAAGACAAGTGTTCTTCGTGGCCGCGCGGGGATATGTAACTACTGGGGTAGAGGTGATGGGGGATGGGATTTGGGGGGAGGGGAGGGGAGGGGGTGGCGCCGAAGAAGATTCTGAAGACAATTCGTAGAGAGAGAAGACAAGTCCTGAAGACAATTCGTAGAGAAAAGTTTGCGTTTTTTCAATCTTTTCTTCTCTTTCCCATTATGAAGAGATGAGAAACAACCGTCTTATTTTAATTGGTGTATTTGTTATTGAATAAGTGTCAGTTTCCTCTCCGCATATTAAATTTGTTTTTCGTCTTGATCAAGTAAACCGTTATATTCATGATGATAATGCATATATAATTGTTTGCGTCAATATTTTATTCTCAATTTACTTGGACAAAATGTGTTTTCATCATTTTATTTATGATTTTATCTTTGAGTTTCCATTAATTTGGATCCATTACATTTTTATTTTTAGAAAGTGTTTCCAGTTTGAAACATGGAAAATACACTCATGTCACATAATTAATAGGTATTGTCCAATACGTGAGGGTAGTTTAGTAAAAGAAAGGACAAATCAACAACAATAGGCAGCTACAATTAACCAAATAAGTAGAACTAAAACCACTACAAAGCATATAACATTCAAACATAAATAGATAGCATTCAAACATAAATAGATAACATTCAAACATAAATAGATCATTCCTCGTCTTCTTCATCACCATCACCACCAGCTGCCTTCTTTGCAGCTGCCTTCTGGTTCCTTCGCTTCACTCTTCCGGGACGCCCACCACCAAACGGACTTGTAATTGAGAAGGTAATGTGCTTCTGGGAGTCGACTCTCACCATAAATGAAGGAACATTAACCACCTGCCTTCCGACCCTAAACAAACCGAAATCAACAATTAGAGTACAACTCAATACATATAACGAGCAATCTTCACGCCTAATCGATTGTACTCATGTGATTCTGGTACTTAGGACCCATGTCAAGAAATTGGTCTGATTCCAACTTGCCTAAAACCAATCCAAATTATTATGCATTGGCCGTTAAAGTATGTAACTCATTTTGTCTTTATTATATTTCAATATAATGTAGTTCTAAACAGGCCAAAATCAGTTGTGCAAAATTACCCATTGGTACAACTAAACAGGCCAAAATCAGTTGCTGGCGCTAAATAACCCATAGTTATACCTAAACAGGGCAAAAAATGAGTTACTCATGCTAAATTACCCATTGGTATAACTAAACAGGCCAAACAAATGAGTTACTGATGTGAAATAACCCATTAGTATAACCAAAGAAGCCAAATAAAAGAGTTACTGGTGCCAATTCCCCCATTTCTATAAAAAAAAAGGGCAAAAATCAACTGCATGAATCTCCAAAAACCAATTTAAAAAAGACCAAGGTCGAAGGACCCAAAGCCTAGCCTAACGTTTAGGAGGCTAAATTAAAAACCCACTTCATTTTCTAGTATTATCTGGCCTTAAAAAGCAAGCAAAAAATCCAAAAAAAAAAAAAAGCATAGCACACAGAAAACAATAATCCGAGGCAATGTGCAATTATACTAAGAGGAGTGCAGATACCTGATGTGCCTCTGTCGAATGAGCACTCGAGCATGGTGAATAGACTTGGCCATGCCAGTCTTAAACACGAGTGTTTGCAGGCGGCGCTCGAGGAAGTTCTCCACGGTCAGAGCCAAGACATAATCCAGCTTGTTCTGGCTCTCATCCAACAGTCCATACCTGTTCATCCTTCGCAGAAGGGCTTCACCCTCAAAGATGCGGCGAGGGTCTTTCTCATCAAGAGTGAGGAGCATTCTAGCCGCATTTCGTATACGGCTCAATGCATACTGCACCCTCCACAGCTCTCTCTTGCATCGAAGCCCATATTCTCCAACGAGCTTCAACTCGGCATCCAGCCGCTCCTTCTCATACGGGCGGCGTGGCTTCTTGAATGTCTTCCCATCTGAATTCCAAGCCAACTCACTAATTCATAACACGGTGACAATATATACAACGTTGCTTAAAATGACAATCAACATATATTATGCAAGGAAGCTGAAACAAAACCTACACTCCCTCCAGTCGTATTATGATTGTCTCATCTCATCTACTATTTTTTGGGTCAAAAAAGCGTAATTTAACTGTAAATTAGCCTCATAGCATTGGCAACGCACATTTTCAATATACAACTTCTGTTATTATAGTTATACTAAAACATATCTGGATGAATTCTCGTAGTTCCATTTTAAATAGGATAAAGTCCCACGTGATCGTACAATGTATCATTCCAAGGGTTTAAACCCTTAAACCCAACAAATAGATCTATAATGTGTAAACAAAATCCACAAAAAAAAGAGACTAATTGGGCGTTCTGAATCATATAATCGATGTAAGACAAGCAGAAAATGAAAAGGAAAACAGAGAGGTCGGAATCATACAATTGCGGTAAAAGCTAACGTGAACCATTGCGCCTCCTGCAACTACTTCGCCTGTACCTGGAGTCTCTGTATGTAGTACACCCTATTAGCTCACCATAATAGAATGGGCATATTGGGCTGGGCTGAGAACTTTAGTTATGTACGCTTTTCACATTTTGGGCCTTTCCGTTTTTATTATTATCTTTGGGCTTTCTATATCACTGGACTGTTATAATCCAAGAAATACAGAAAACTAAGGAGTAATTTCACAAGGAAAATACCCAAATTTCAGAACTTATTTATATAAGGAAAGAAGATTGAAGTATGAATTGTGACGAGAGAATTCAATAACTGTTCTTTTTATTTTTTTGAAAAATTAATCATTTCAAGATGCTGGAAAAAACGTTCAGCGACGATTACAATGAGTGTATTTGACATCTAATCTAACTAGCCTTTAGCAATAACTAAAATATTGCAAGGATGTCTAGATTACATGTCAATTAGACTAATCGTTTGTACTCTTACAGATCAGAGATCCAATAACATCGCCCTTGGGGATACTAACTTGTTTCTCGCGAAAATCGTGAGGAGCGTATCATACATCAATATCACTGCGCCAAATAGGGATCTTCTACAACTGTAACACCCCTTGATCCAACCACAATCTATGTTGCTCAAACTGTAAACACTTTGAAAAACACAGATCTGATGAATCCAAATTAATGGAGACCCAAAATAAAATCACAAACAAAATTACGAACACACGATCTGAGCAAGCAGATTGAGAACAATACATCAACTTGAACAACTAAATCGAGTTATCATCATGAACACAACGATCTAATCGATCAGGTCAAAGAAAAAAACTAATTTGTGGAAATAAATCTCACACTTATTGAATAGTAAAATATAAATTAAAATAAACTATTGTTCCCCATCTCTCCTAATGGGAAGATGGGGGAAAATTGAAGAAGAAGGGGTGCGGCGACAATGGAGAGAGATTAAGGAATTTGTTTTTGATCTTACCAATTGGATAAATCTCTACAAACTACCTCTATTCTTCTATTTATACAATCATAAGAAGGAAACTGCCACAAACATGTTTAAAACTCTCTCTTGTGTAAGTAAACCCAGCTGCTCGAGCTGCTTCATTCTTCATTTTTTACGAAGTAGAAGTTTCCATATTTTCCCTCGGGTCATTAACAATCCCTCACTCATCAGCAAATTTGTTTAAGAGTTGGAGCCACACTTTCTTCTTGTCTACAACTGGCATTCTAGATATCGGAACTATATGCAGTCGGAGGGGCGGATTTACATGGTGGCTGGAGGGGGCTTCAGTCCCCGCCGAGGTGAAAATTACGTGGAATTTGGGTAGTAAAAAATTTTTAAAAAAATTTATCAGCCCCCTCTGATAATAGAAAAAATTGAGATTTTTTTTTACTAATAGATCAGCTCCCACCACATATGTATCTTGGCTCCGCCCCTACGCAGTTGTTTTGATCATATGATCAACCTATCCAAAACTGAAGTTACCTCATCCTCTTGAATGTCGGCAACTTGAGGAGTACTGTTTTTTAGAGTAGATGGCTCGACATCGCAATAACATTGCACATCGCCATCTAAGAGTTTGTACGAAATGGTGATAACACTGCCCATATTTCTGGATGTTGACCACAACGGCGAAAATAATGATGGAATGGGAAGGTAGAAGAATTTGAAGAACCAGTCAATACAGGACTCGTAGTCTCTGCTTCTTTCGTCGAACTGATCTTTCAATTGGCACAATTTCAGCAAGAGCAAAGTTCCTCCCTCGAATGCAGTAACAAATCTATCCCATATGGACTGTGAAATTTCTCGGTTTCTTTGTAAAACCCAAATTTAAATGCCATCTCTGTTGAGTGGCCAGCTTCATCCAGTGTCTTCCAAGTCTGAACAACACAAGTCAATATTTTGAATGATCTCCCTGAAATCAGATATTTCACCGGAGCAGTTGCAAGGTCAAACAAATTCTCACCCTGGAGTCTTTCTATCATTTTGGACTTATCAACACCAAACTGTTTCCCAGGGTATACACGGACATTTCTAAGAAAGAAATCCTCACAAATAGCCATGTAAATCTTGGCATTCTTGATAAACTCTAGGCATGTTATGTAAACCTCATCTCTATCGACTCTTATTTTGAAAATATACATTATTATCGCACACTAATGATTAGGATTATTACAACAGTTATGATTACAATTAAAAGAGTTGGCACTGCCGTGTTCCTTATGAAGGATACATCTTGGTACTTTCGAAACCAAACCTCTGAATACGCTGCAGAGAACACCTATTCATCTTGCTGTTAGTCAACATATGCCCGATCCTCGCTCTAAGGATATGTTCAGTAGAATTTGAAAATAACCCTTGGCCATATACCCCTACAACTTGATCTATGCTTAAAATGACATAACCAACTTGTGCGAGACCATCTCATAGCGAGACCAAGTATTAATGTGTTAAATATTATGAATTTTAAATAGAGATGCGGTTCCAGACATAATTTAAGAAAGCTTGGGAGAGGAAGGAGAGATCTAGAGTGCAAATACCACTTTTTAGGGGGGTGTTGGACATAAATTATTGGGGAATTAATGATTCCGGACCAGAAGAATCTCGCGGGTCAAAAATCCAGGTTGAAGAAATTCCCAGATCAATTTTCTCCCATTTCCGTGCAATGCGTTGGTTTTTACTATCAGACTTGATGTTTCATTTTCAACACTTGATGAACCAAACCTTGTGTTGTTTCTTCATAAGCCTTTTTTCTCTCACTAAAATCATGTGTTTTAAAGTTAAATTTTGATCTTTTATTGTAAATCTCGTATTTGCATGTTAATTTTTTGAGAATTTATACATGTTAACACTGGTTTGATATTTCATTATCTTAAATTTAAATTTATAATATATACTTTCATTTTGATTGATGTGTTAGAATAAGTCAAAATGTTGATTAGATTTAATTATGGATTAGGATCATGACTAGATTAGAGTTCTACTAGACCTGATCTACCTTTTGTTCTAGTAATAACAGAATCATTACGAGAAATGATTCTTTCATGGTATTAGAGCAGGTTCTGATTCTAAACCTTAAACCCTAATTTTATTTTCCTTCCTGCCTCCCTCCCTCTCCTTTTCCGACGACCAGAACAACCATCTTTTCCGTGCGACCGGCCAACTTCCGGCACCTCTAACAGTCTTTTCCGGCATCTCTTCTTCTTCGTTTTCGTCATCGGAGTCCCTTCTCCGGTCTACTCTCAAATCCCCGGTCTCCTCTTCATTCCCGGTCTCCAAACAGCTTCAATCGGCGTTGCTTCTCGGACAGCTTCAATCGGAGTTTCGGCTTGGTATTTGTCTTCCTATCGCCGACGCAAACTTCTCTGACCGGTCGACCATCTTCTCATTTCCCAGCGGCTTTTCCATATAGCCAATTAATCATTTCCGACACCGATCCCAGCGGCATTTCGTCACCGGTCGACATATTGCTCGGCCTTCTCTCTCGGAAAATCAGATCCAGCGTCTCTGTTCAGCAAAGCGTGTGGATTCACGCGCTATCAGCCTCATAGGCGCGCGTCCAAACACGCGCGTGAGTTACACGCTCCAGTTACTCATTTTGCGCGTGAAATCCACGCGCCAGATCCTCCCAGCGCGTCTTCTCCCTCTCAGCGCCTGAATTACACGCGCCAGTAGCCCTCTCCGCTCGTTTGGTACACGCGCCAACGGTTTTCTCTACAAAATTTTATCTTCCAGCTATTTTTCCTTTGGTTTGGTGATATGGCTCATTTTGGTTCTCAACAGAGTGCTATTTCAAGCCATACGGGTCTTTCTCATCAGCGACGACACGACGAGTTCAAGTGGATTTTGGATTCTAGCGCTACAAAACACATGGCATCGTCTCCAAATGTTGTAGACCATGTGACACTCTATGATGGTTCTACTCATGTCTCTGTTGGTAATGGTGCTAAACTCCCTATTACACACGTTGGTGATTCTTGGCTTTATAAGTCTTTGCCTATTTATAATGTGTTTTTTGTGCCTGATATCACTAAAAAATTGCTTTCAATTAGAAAATTGACTCGTGATTTAAATATTGTTGTCTGATTTGATGATCATTCATTTATTATTCGGCATAAAATCACTAGGGAAATCTTGGGTCACGGTAATATTGAGGATAGTCTTTATGTCTTAGACTATGGTGCATCTGCTTTACTTTCTACTGTTACGTCAACTCAGTAACGTGCATCTTTTGAAATCTGGCATGCTAGACTTGGTCATGTTCCGCATTCTGTTATTTCTAGTTTGCGTGCTACTTGAGCGTTAGCTGTCTCATCTATTTTGCCTAAACCCACACTTTGTGAAGCGTGTGAAAAGGCTAAAGGGAAATGTTTATCTTT